>JADBJO010000447.1:22500-27500 GCA_016801955.1 Conus betulinus
ACTCCTTCTAACCCTTCTATTAATGCTGCTGCTGCTGCTGCTGCTGCTGCTGTTACTACTACACTATAGCTATCTCTACTACTGCTACTACTACTACTACTACTATTACTACTACCACTACTACTGCTGCTGCTGCTGCCGCTGCTACGGCTACTGTTGCTACTATAACTACCACCACCACCACCACCACCACCACCTCTACAGCTATTACTACTGCTGATGCTGATGCTGTTGCTGCTGCTGCTGTCACTGTATCTGCTGCTGCTGCTGCTGTTGCTGCTGCTTTTACCGCAGCTGCTGCCTGATGCATCCACAGTCTGCTGCTGTTTACCCTGCTGCTCCTGCTCCTGCTGCTATCACCATTACTGCTGCTACCCACTTATGAAATGATGATGACGAATGCTTCTACTATTACTTATACATCTCGTGTTATTGCTTCTATGTTTACAACCATAGCTGCTTCTGCTACAACTGCTTCTGACTCCTGGAACTGCCATGGTATACTAACTGCTGCTACAAACTTCAGCAACTACTGATATAGTTTCTGCTGCAAGTAAATCCAGATCTGCAACACACGATTGTACGCGCGCCAATATTCACAAAGCACATGGACAGAGAGAAAGACCGACCGACAGACAGACAGACAGACAGGCAGGCAGGCAGACAGACTGACAGACACGGTTTTACAGGCGAACAGAGTGAGCGAGACACGAACAAATCCACCAGCCACAGGAGGGATGGCAGACAGACGATGCATTTTACTTGTATGGAGGAAATGTACTCCTCCATGGCCGTAATATAATCATGACACACACACGCTCTCTCTCACACACACACACGCGCGCGCGTGTGCACGCACGCACGCACGCACGACACACACACACACACACACACACACACACACACACACACACACACACACACACACACACACCGCATGATTCTATTTCCCAGTCCACTGCACCGAGGGCCGAAGTAGATCAGGTCTACTTCATACAATACAGTGTTGTGATGTATCTGCCAAACACACTGCTCCATTCAGACTCAACAGACAAAAGCCATTGTTACTCTGCACCTAACCTCTCGCCCCCACCCCGACCCCCCAGCCCCACCACCATCCCTGAGTCCCCAACTCATCCTGATCCCACACCCACTTCCCCCCCCCCCCCCCCCCCCCCCCCCCCCCCCCCCAGTACAGTGCCTGTGCTGAATACAGCCGCGTTGAGAAGAGAGCGGCGAGACAGATATTCGTTCATCGGTGTTACCAGGAATAGTCACTCTGACCCGACTATGCTGCTGTTACTGCTATTTCTACAACCACTGCTGCTGCTGCTACTGCTGCTGCTTCTGCTCCTTCTTGTATTCCTACTGCTGCTGCTACAGTGTTGTGTGCTACTGCTGTTTCTGCTGCCACTACCACCACCACCACAAGTCAAATCACCTTTTCAGCCATGGTGTTGCTTGCTGCTGTTGCTTCTTTTTTCTGCTGCTGCTACTATTACAACTAGTATTACTACTGATGCTTCTACTCCTACTCCCACTACTACTGTGACCACTACTGGTACTACAACTACAGCTGTTGCGGCTGCTGTTGCATAATGCAACTGAGTCTGCAGCTATTTATAATCTGCTGCTCCTGCTGCTACTTCTTCTACTTCTTTTACGAATACTGCTGCAGCAATGACAACAACTGCCAGTGCCTACAACAATAGTCATGAGGAGAAGAACGCTAGCACTGTCATTACTACGTCTCATGTTGCTACTGTTACTGCTACCACTGCTTGTGCTGCTATTGCTACTGTCCCTCCATGAATGGTCATACAATTACTACTGCTGCTACAAACTGCAGCCACTACAGACTGCGTTCCTGCTGCAGCTGCATCCAGATTTACTCCACACGATTGTTACGTGCGCCAATATCCACAAAGCACATGGACCGACAGACAAGCAGCCTGACAGACACTGAGACTGACAGACATGAACTGAGAGGACGACAGGGTGAGCAAGGCACAAACAAATCTGCCAACCACACAGAGAAGGGACGGGGAAGGATGGGGTGTGTGTGTTGGGGGGGGGGGGGGGGGGGGGGGGGGGAGGGGCGAGACGATGCATTCTACTTGTATGAAAGAAAATGTATTCCTTCTTGTCCGCGATCTCATGCTGACGCACACACTGCGTTATTCTATTCCCAGACCACTGCACGGAGGACGGAGTATATCAGGTCTGCTTCATACAATACACCTGATGTGATGTGCCAGCCAAACACACTACTCCATTCAGACAGAACAGACAAAAGCTTCTGTCACTCTGCATCCAACCCCTACCCCTCCCCCACCCATCCCCAAACCAGTTCTTCCGACCTCTCCCCGACCTTTCTCCACAGTGTCTGTCCTGCTGAATAGGGGTGCTAAGAGAAGAGAGCGTTTAGACATGTTTATCGATGTTGCCAGGGATGCTCATGATACTAGACTACGTCGTTTCTTCTGTTACGACTATGGTATTGTTACTGCTTATTTCTACTACTATTGCTGCTGCTGTTGCTACTGCTACTGCTATCACAGCTGCACTGCTACCATATATCCTGCTGCTGCTGCTACTACTGCTGCCATCCCTGCTGCCAGTTTTTGAAGCCAGGCTTTCTTCTACTGCCACCTCCACAACCACCACCACCACCACAACACCACCACCACTACCACCACTATTTTTCTGATATTGCTGCTGCTGCTGCTGCTGCTGCTGCTGCTGCTGCTGCTGCTGCTGCTGCTGCTACCGCTGTCTTGCAAGTGTTAGTACTGGTGCTGCTGCTTAAGCTGCTGCCATCGCTGCTGCCAGTTTTGAAACTGCTGCTCTGCTGCTCCTACCACCAGCTGGTGCCGCTGCTACTGCTGTTGCTGCTGCAGCTGCTGCTGCTGCTGCTGCTGCTGCTGCTGCTGCTGCCGTTGTTCCTGTTGCAACTTAAATCGCTACCACTACGGCGATGACGACGACAACGACTTCTACAACAAATTCAAAGTGTATTCATTGAGAAGAAGCAGATGGTGCGGAGGAAGAGACTGAGAGAGAGACAGAGACAGAGAGAGAGAGAGAGAGAGAGAGAGAGAGAGAGAGAGAGAGAGAGAGAGAGAGAGAGAGAGAGAGAGAGAGAGAGAAGGGGGGGGGGGCAGGAGGAGAAGGTGAGGCTGAAGCAACAGCAAAAAAAAAACAGGCATGCAGCAAAAGAGAGCAGTGTTACGTGAAACGTGTTGCCTGTCTCATTCATCATTTCTCTTGTGTGTTATTCGGGCAATCCAATCTACAGAACGCCGCAGAGGAAATGGAAAGAAAAAATTAATGAAAAAAAAAAAAAAAAACAAAGAAAGAAAAGAAAAAAGAAAAAGAAAGACAGGACACGGGAGATGAGAAAGAGTTCACCAGATCCAGCGTGGGCTCGTTCAAAACGTCGTTATCTGATGCACTGATGAATCACGGGAAATGATCTGGAAGAAACGAAAGCTTCCTGATCCCCTTCCTGCCCAGATGGTCCGCAGGAAGCGGAAACCAATTCCGCCATGCCGCTGGGAACCGAGGGAGAAAATCTAAAAGGCATCCATTTATCAAGCAAAAAATAAAATAAATGATTAATGTTAATAATGATAACAATGATAATAGTAGTAGTATATTGATAACATTAATAATAACAATAATAATAATAATGATGATGATCATGATGATAATAATATTGATAATAATGAAGACGGATGCAACACCCCCCCCCCCCCCCCCTTCCATTCTCTCTCTCCCCTCCCTTTACTGTTCATTCCCCACGCTCCCCATCTTCTCACCCCTACCTTCCCCACACCACCCAATAATGATAATCTCAGTGGTGTGTCACCACGACAAACAAATCCATTATACACGTACGCTTCTGCAACATCTTCGTGTGTGTGTGTGTGTGTGTGAGTGTGTATATGTGTGTGTGTGTGTGTGTGTGTGAGAGTGTGAGAGAGAGAGAGAGAGAGAGAGAGAGAGAGAGAGAGAGAGAGAGAGAGAGAGAGAGAGAATAGGAAGGGCTGGGATGATAGGGAAGGGGTGAGGTCTGAATCATACAAAATTTTATCCACTCTGAGAGAAAACGCCATATCAATCATTTCGCCAGAATAAAATGCGTTATGCAGCAGCGCATCTCTTCTCCGCTGAACCAATTGTTTCCCGTGTGTGTGTGTGTGTGTGTGTGTGTGTGTGTGTGTGTGTGTGTGTGTGTGTGTGTGTGTGTGTGTGTGTGTGTGTGTGCGCGTGTGTGCGTGTTATTCAGGCGTGGATGAAAAGGATGGATGTTTTAAAGAAAAGGAAACCTGCGCAGAAGTGAGACGTTTTCCAAATCCATGTAGTGACAGCATTGCTAACAGACACATACACGCACGCGCGTGCACGCACATACGCATGCACGCACGCACATTCTTAGAAATCGAAAAAAAAAACTTTATAAAACAGATTTTTCAAAACACACAAAATTTGCTCTAAAAATCGTTCTTCCATCAAATCTTAGACAGATGGAAACATGACTCTTTCAAAAGTCCATCTTGACACAGATAGTGTTACATATAAATGCATCGTCTTCTGAACGCTTTGTACAGAGACAGAACAAATCGTTGCACAGTGTCTTTATTTATTGACACAACACAAGCAAATCGTTGCACAGTGTCTTTATTTATTTAACAACACAAGCAAAGTAAAGGTTGAACAGGCGGAAGTTAGTTATTCAGTGGTAACAGTGACCGGAGATACCTTTTCTCAGACATCTGTCAAACACGCAAACTCGAGTTTAAAATGGAATTTCGCTCTCTCTTGCTTTTTGACGTACCAGGCAAATCATGTGTCAGGTGTTTGATTGTCTATGGTGTACGTGACGGGCAAAGATATCGGAAACAGCAGATGTGCATTGCTCGATGTTGAAGAAGGCGAGAGACGATAGCATGCGCGCACAGAGAGAGATGCGTAAGGGGGGTGGGGGGGGCAGACAG
>JADBJO010000447.1:40000-57500 GCA_016801955.1 Conus betulinus
GGTCAGCTGTGTAACTTAACATTTCACTCAATAGATTCAACAACCATTTTGCGCCAAATATCAGAAGATAAGTGGTTGCTCGTTCATTTTCATTGTCCTAAGTGTTGTTTGTTTTTGCCAGAAGAAGAGCCAAGAGGGTCAAAATGCATCATGTTTTGTCCTGTGATCTGTTTGTCTCTACTATCATCCAGAAATAATATCTTTTATTTTTAAAATTCAAATTTCTCTCATTTTTGTCTTTTCATTTCTTTTCCCCAGATCCTCACCTTTCGTGACATCAGCCATGGCAGAAGGAGCCCCACCGCCTTATTCTGAAGTGGTTGGTGACAAGCCAGGATCCAACGCACCAGGTCCGTTTTTGCTAGAATGATTAGCAGTCTCCCTTTTAAGCTTTGTCCGAGTGTAACTTTATCCAGCTGGACTGTCATGTTACTTATTAGTGGATAATGAGAGTGTGAGGACTGCCAACAGTGTCAGCTTTCAAATAGTTGTGTCATACTCTTCAGATTGTAAAAAAGAAACAAATAACAAATACTCTTTCCCACGGCCACCTTCCCCCCCTCCTCTCTCTCTGTCTCTGTCTGTCTGTCTGTCTGTCTGTCTCTGTCTCTGTCTCTCTCTCTCTCTCTCTCTCTCTCTCTCTCTCTCTCTCTCTCTCTCTCTCTCTCTCTCTCTCTCTCTATATATATATATATATATATATATATATAATGCTGAACAATTAAGTAGTGGGGGAAAACAAGTGCAGGTTAACAATTCTTCCATCATTACAGTAATGATTTGGCAAAGAATATATATATAAAATGGGAAAAAAAAAAGAAATATATATATACATATCTTTCTGTGAGTGTGTGTCTCTCTCTGTCTGTCTCTCATTGAGTGTGTGTGTGTGTTTGTGTATGTTTGTGTGTGTTTGTGTGTGTGTGTGTGTGTGTGTGTGTGTGTGTGTGTGTGTGTGTGTGTGTGTGTGTTTACAGTCATGTCATGTTCAGAATGTTATCATAACAAAATTTTTTACTTTATTTCTTTGATGACATTCACATGGATGCAACTTCTTTCTTTTTTTGACAGAAATCTGTTGGTTTTTTTTTATTGTAAAAACAGAAGTTCCATCTTATGGGGGGGGGGGGTGAAATTCAAAACAAACAAACAAAAACAAATGAAAAGGAGAAAGCGATCAAGAAAAAAAACCAGGCAAGAAAACAGCTTTCCCCCCAAACCAGAAGCAGAACTTTTCTGTCTCTGCCCATGAGAACGCAGTGGAGCAAGTGTGTCAAACATGGGCAAGCTGTTTATGTTTCTCAATCAGATGATAAACAGAAGCTGCTCTAATCCCAACGAAGAGGATCTTTCCTGTACCCATTTCAGTGAATAAGGTAGAAACAAATACTGCTGCATGAATTCCTTCTGTCATGGCTGTTGTCTCACCCACCAATGCACTTCTAACACTCCGTGAATCTTCTTTGAGTTCCAGTGAATAGGAATACCTTTTATTCCTCATTGGCTGAGAAGATGATATATTCACTTGTGTTCCTCGTCATTTAAATTTCCAAAAGAAAATTTTAGATAAATGTTAGCAAGCCACAAAAAAAAAAAACATGGACAAACGAATCACAAGACAAAACACGACACATTTCAACTCTTAGGTCTTCTTCAGGCAAGATACAAAACAATGAGGATAGGGAAAATGAACAAGCAATCACTTGTCTTCATTCACTTTAGCACAAGATAGGTGTTGAACGAAGTGCAAGACAGGCGTTCCAAAAGAAGTATCTGTATAAGCAATCAGTCTCAGTGGTCTAGATCCTAAATGATGAAACTTAAAAGCAACATGTTCTGACTTGGTTCTTTCGATGACGTTCGCATTCCCACAAATGGTGTATCTCCTTTTACACTCAATGATGTATTTAGCCAATAACACATTCTCTCCTTTTTTTAAAAAAATATCTCAGAACCTGAGTAAGCAGAATGTGTTAGGTCAGCTTCATCTCATAGAAAATGAGCATCAAGTGCAGTCAGTAAAATATTCATACCATCCACTGTGTTCAGTTCCACTGCATCGATACCTAAAGTTCTAGTTCTAGCTTGTCTGGTTAGGGATAACGTAACTACTAAAGCTTGTTTCTCAGGTTTCACATCTGTCACCTACTTCCACTCTCTTCAGTTTCATTTTCAACATCCCATAGATCGTGACCGGTCCGAGACTCGGCAATATTGTATAGTTCAGCGCCATCCTCACGCTCTACTACCATGAATATATAAAAATAAATTAATCTCTGTCATTGCATCTATGGTAGCTCAAGGACGACCCTGTTTCATCATCATTTGTTTACATCCGCTTCATCCTCGTTGCTGCGTGACCTTTTTTTTTTCTTTTACTTGCATATGCGTACTTAGCGTTTCTGGTAAAATCACAACAATGTGCACAGTAGGTAACTCTCGGTCTTGTTATCAGACATGTTATTTTAGAAAAAATGTGTGTGTGTGTGTGTGTGTGTGTGTGTGTGTGTGTGTGTGTGTTCTGCTGCTTTGATTGCAAACATCAAGAGAAAATTGTTTCTTGTCTTCTGCAATGAAGTTGTTGCTGCCATATCTTCTACTTTCAAGAAATGGGGATGGAAAACAGCATTTAAAAAATATGACAAAATAGCTTCCACAGAGGGTTTTTTTTTTTTTAACAAGAGAAATTAAATGACAGAAATCTTTATTGGTTAAGATAAGATAATGTTGCTTATAGCCCAGCCGACCGCAAAGGGCCATATCAGGGCTGTCGCCACGTTAAAATCAACTCACAGGTCTTTCATCCACACAATTCTTTAAAAGACATCGTCTAAATCTCATCCAAAACTTTGTTAAAAATCTTTCCACTGTAAAATCTCAGATCCGATGAAAAATGTTAACCTCTTTCAAGAACTCAAAGATCGCGTCAGGCGGGAACATCTCTGAACAAGGTTTTCATGGAATCTGCTGGTTACAAACTAAAAAACAACAACAACATCAAAAACATAAAACTGAGAGACCCGCAATATAAAAACAGGGACACAGAGCTAAAGTGACAAAAGAAGGAATATTAGTTGTGACACTTATGAGACACTGAAAGGCTTCCTCAGCGGGTGTGGGGCATGTGAGGTGCACAAAATGAAAAGCAGAAACAAATAATGAGGTGAAGTTCACAGAATGTATGCGTGTGAACAAAATTCATAGGGATTAAAAGTGACAGTGCACCAGAATCTGGACCATGATTGTTCCCCACTTGGCTGTTCTCAGGAGACTACCCCCCCAGCACCAGGGTATGGAACAGTCTACCCTCCAATGGGTCCAAACCAGGCAGGCTATCCCCCACCCAAGGAAGGCTACACACAGCCTGGTTACCAGACTGGCACTGTTAACCAGACTGGCGCTGCACATAGCACAGTCATCATGACGCAGCCATCAATGACACTTGTGCAGTTTGTGAAACACACACACACACACACACACACACACACACACACACACACACACACACACACACACACACACACACACACACTTATTAATTTTTGGTTTCATCACTTTCATTTACGCTTGTATTTTCTCAAATAACTAAACAATATTTGTCATAGAAGCTAATGCATTTGATTTTTCAAGTGAAAGAAGTCATTAATGTAGAACCATCCAACAGTTACTTGTAATGTTCTGTTCTTCAACCTTCATTTCCTGCCGGTGGGAAAGAACTTTTGGGGTAAGATATCACAAAATGAGTGGAGTTGCTTCCCTTTGCTGGGTGTTTATCATCTTCTAAGGTTGGAGTAGTTTTTAGCATGCACATCAAGGTTTAGCAATGTGGCAGGAGTGTTTTGCCAGTATGCAAGCGCCATTGTGTATCCTCAATCCTGCAGTATTTGTACCATGTATGCATCCCACTGCAGGGTTGTTATCTACTGCATGTCCCACAGCAACATTTCTGCGCCGTTGTATATATCCCACTGCAGTATTTTTTGTTTTTTTATGTCCCACAGCATTATTTTTACCTATTGTAGGCTCCACTGCAGTATTGTTAACCTACTGCATGTTCCACTGCAACAGTTTTTACCAGCGTCTGCCCCACTGCATTATTTTTTACCAGTTGCAGTCACACTGCAGTACTTTTGCCTGCAGTATGGCCCACTGCAGTATTTTTCTACCAATTTTGTGGCCAACTGCCTTTATTTTTTTTTTTTTTTTTTTACTCCTTGTATGTTCCACTGCAGTATTTTACACAGTTTTAAACCTTTCCCTGTCAGCCCACCTTAACCACTGCATGCTGAGTCTTCCAGCCTGCAGAGAGGTATTCGGCTGGGCTTTTCTGCACACAATCAGTTGTTTGTTCATCGCTGAACCATGCTGAAATCAAATGTTACCAGGCAGTTTTCTCCTCTCTTCAACAGTATTGGTCATTTTACAGCTGGTCCTTGCGCCTGCTGACATTTCTGTGGATCATCTTTGCCTTGAACATATGATCAGAAAGTCATGCTCTCCTCTGACAAAATGTTAGAAATCACTCAGAAAATGTAATATATGATATTTCCCCAACTGTTCACTCTGTAGGCTACTCTTCAGATCTTTCGGTAAGGAATGTACAAAAAGCACTAAAGCTATGATCAGTTGTAGGTATTTGATTGTGTTTTGTTGCCAGTTTCTGTACAAGTCAGCAACGTGAGTAAGAGTTGCCATCAACAGCCCACTGTGGTGTTGACAAATGCCACACCACACTATCCATGTTCATCACCAGAGGCAGGGAAAGTGTCAAGGGTTATACATTACTGTGTTTGGTTACCACTGGTGTACCCAGGAAGAGAGGTGGGGATGGGCTAGTTTCAGTGTGCAAATTCCTTTGGTAACACAGATTTGACCTCGCTCACTCATTGCCTATGTATTTCCTGTTCATGTAAGTTTGGCTGCACCTGTATACCAGCCCCTTTACAGCTCTTTTCAGCTTTGAGAGTCACGTCTGACATACTGGAGAGCCACTCATCGGGGCACCTCCGCAGAGGGTATATTTTTTACCTGCTTGAGTCAGGTTATATTCATCTTTCTGTTAATAGCACCTGTAATTAGCCATACTGATTTTATTGTTACTATTCACGATAGGGCTTGAAGAGGAAAACAGAAAATACAGGTGTCTCAACCTACTAGGGCCTGTTCAGCAGGCCACAGCATGCTGTTGAATTCTGCCAAAAAACTCTTGCCTGGATGCATTTAAGAAAAAAAAAAAAAAAAAAACAAACAAACAAAAAAATAACAAACGCACAGAAGAAGTTTTCTGCAGGATTCGTCTCTCTCGACTGGAAGGCACTGAGAGTAGTGGTACTGGCAGTCTGTACTGGCTGTTCATTCCAGTCCCTAATGGTCCAGGGAAAGAGTCAGTTCTTGCTGGTACTGTGTATGGCACTGAAGGCAACAGTACTGTTGGCCAGGTTCTTCTTTGGTGGCTGGAGCTAGCTGTAGTTTAGTCTGATTTACACAAATGATTGTAGTCAGCCTGTGTTGCTGCCAATTTGGCTGAAAAATGTGGACAAACGAATCACAAGACAAAACAGGTTTGATTCATTTGTCCACGTTTTTCAGCAAAGCTTTAAAATTACTTTTTTTAAATTTGTTTAGATTTCCGCCCGCAGTCGCCTCACATTGCAACTAGATCTTCCCCGTTTTGATCGGCTTGTTGTTGACAGTTGAGATGTTGTGGCAGCAGTTGGGGACAAGGTGGTCTGCCTTCCTCTGTATGGCCTCAAACATGTACATGTTCCTCAGTGTTTGGAGGTCCCACACAGAACTCATGATACTCCAGGAGAGGTGTGACCAACACCAGGTAAAAACTCTCCGTGGATCCGACTGTCAAGTTCTGATCTTTCCAGTATCCCAACACTCCATCCAGATAACACAAGTCTGACTTCTTTGTCAGTCAGTCAGCAAGATTACATGAAAGCTCTTGAGCAAAGTTTAGCCAATCTTGGTCGAAAGATGGAATTGGTCTGAAGTACAAATCCATCAAATGTTAGTCTGGTTCATTGTACAGTAGATCCAGGACCCGTTCAGCGAGGTAACTACTATTTTTCACTGAACACTGTGGGGATATACATACTGTACACAGATTGATAACTATCTTAGGATTTACATGGAGGAATACAATTTTTTTTTTTTAGATAAAAATGCTGACATTTCAGATGTTTCATTTTTCTCAGAAGAAAATATGCATGCACTGATCACAACAAAAAAAACACCAGTTGTTCTCTGCCAAATTTTCGTCTTTAATGGACTTCTTCAGGACTGTCACCCTAGAACACCTAGTAGTCCTCCTTTGACGTCTATCTTATCATACATCACCGTCTATATGTATTTATTGGTCTCTCGTTTATGTCGTCAAACCTGGAAGATTTTTTGTCAGTTTTCTTCCGTTCTCTCTCTCTTTCTTCCTTTCTTTTCTCTCCTTTCTCTCTGTTTCTTTCTCTCTCTCTCTCTCTCTCTCTCTCTCTCTCTCTCTCCTCTCTCTTCTTTCTTTCTTTCTTCTTTCTTTCTTCCTTTTCTTTCTTTCTTTTCATTCTTTCAAAAACACACCATGCACATGCACGCACGCACGCACGCACGCACGCACGCACGCACGCACGCACACACACACACACACACACACACACACACACACACACACACACACACACACACAGAGTTTTTCCAAGTGGCAGCGGGAGAAGAATACATGGGAAGTAACCCCCTTCAGTCCACCTCATTATTTCCTCTGGCATGAAATTTTCTTGGATCTTTTGACCTTCGGGGGGGGGGGGGGGGGGGTTGCTGTCCTGAATACCCTCTGGTTTCTATATCAACCTCTCTCCGTGTATGTCACTTTAGAAAGAAATACTGATTTGTGATGCCTTTCAGAGCAGTGTCTGTTGTCGCTGCTCACTGACATGGAACATGCTACTCTCTCATTCGTTGGTTTTGTTTTTTCATTGTGTTGAAAGTCATCGCTTTGATATAAATAAACTGCTGTAGTGAATTTTCAAAATCTGGTTTTGGAGTTTGCGCTTCCTCAGTGTCATCATCACAACTTAAGTGTTGAAGGTAGGTTTCTGTTACATTTTTTTATAAATAAACATGTTGTAAATTATAGAAAAGGTCCTTACCTGGTCTGATAAATTGAAAGCATCAAGCATTTTTTGCTTTCTTTTTGATCAGCTATGTATATTCAGTGTGAAACCTTTTTTTTTTATGTAGAGCAGCTGTTGTTACTGTTATATATGCAGGCAGGGTTCTATGAGGCACCTGTGCGCACCACATGCCCTTACTGCCGCGCAGATATTGTCACCGCCACAAGCTATGTGTCTGGCACCTTTTCCTGGCTGCTCTGCGTCATCCTCTGCCTGTTGGGGTGAGTACAATAGTCATATTTTATCTGATGGGTAAGGGGGAAATCTCTACCAGTAACATGGCTGTTTGTACGTGTGAAAAGGAATCGGGCGTTTTTTGTAGTTAAAAGCTGCCACAGTTACTAAGATAGTGGAGATAACATGAAGTGAAGATCAGGAAGATGGGATATAAAGAGCATTACTTTTTGATTTATGTCGAGATATTAGCATTGATAAAGAAAAAAAAACTACTGCTGCTAGTGCTACACAGTGGCAACTATGTCACAGACCCATCACTGGGATATCACTGGATCACACCCCATCAGAATCTTATGGTTGTGGCCCTTTTCATCTCGGACTCAGTCATGGAGAAGTGAACCGAAGTGGAACTCCACTGATGGCGATTTTTATCATTGTCCTTAAAATTACTGCTCTGTATACACACATCAGCGAAGATTGACAAAACAGAAATGATACTTGCCGGCTCTGTTGTTTAAATCAAGCAGGCAGGCAAGGATCAGTATGCTTTGGTGGCTGACAGCAATGTGAGTTTTACATTGAACAAAAATCAGTTGTAGTGCACTTTAGTGAATCAGGTCAGTAGTGTGTGTAATGCAGCTTGAACTGCATCGTGTTGCCTCAGAAAGTGAATTCTTTCAACTGACACAACAGCAGGTAACTAATTAATATTGACTATGTTACCAGTTCTGTTTACCCAGCAGAAAAATATTTCCAGCAAACGTGGCAGCGCAACTCATCCTAGAAAGAAGACACTGAGAGCACATCACACCACAGGTGAAGGAATTTCACTGGCTGCCAGTTTAATCGCATCATGAGAACTATCGGCTACTCTTGTCTTCCATTTCTGTGATGCATCTTCCACCTTACCTATCCTTGATGCTTTGTGCATATCAGTCATTATGAAATGGGCACTCCTCTTGTCAGAAACTGTTGAAGATCCCGAGCAAAATCTAATGTTTGTTGTTGTTCTTTTACATTTTTTTGTCTACCCATGTGTTAGGAAGTCACTACCTTCCACTTTACAAAACTTGCCTGTTTTTACCTGTTTTTGAAACACAAGGAAAAGAAACCAATCTTTTCAAGCAAGCATTTTTGACAATACTGTTCCTACGTGTGTGTGTGCAGTAAGTTCTTTGGCATATCGAGTGAAGAATGAAGGTATGAATGGTGTATGAAAGCACAATGAAATAGTTTCAACTAGACTTGTGCTATATAAATTCTCATTATCATTAGTGTTTGGTAATGGCTGCTTTACCACCAAGCACACAGAGGTCTTTATAGATTAGATGTCATGTGGGCAGTTGGGATTCACTGTGTTCTGGATCTGTGGCAATTGGGATTCGCCATGCTCTGGATCTGTCAGGGGGGAAAAATCCAAATCCTGTCTTATATCTAGAAAAAATATTCTGCAAGGAAACATGAGGATCGCTGTTTATTAAATTGCAACATTTATTGCTGTCTTTTACACCATGACTAAGAGTGAGTGTGGTAGTGATTAGAGAGGAACCACTGCCATCAAAAAAGGTGTTATTCATTTGGTTCATTTGAAGTTGTCCTTAAGGAATTCAGAACTTCAGAACGTGTGACAAATAAACACAGACTGCCGATCCATACAATTTTTCCTGAGTTTCCACAAGAGTGTGATTTAACATTGTGGAACTGTGGTCGCATATCAAAAGCTACAGATATCATCCGATCAAAACATTTTCTTTTGCTTGTGGCACTGTTGCTACGCTTGTTCATTTGAAGGTTTGGTTGTTTGTACAGTCACACTGTACTTTTGCTTTTAGTTCATGTGCATCCATTTTTTATTTAAACAGTTAAAAATTGGCATCCAGGAGAAACATGCACATGAGATTTGGGAAAGTGACATTTGCAAAATGTTGTTCACCAAAGAAGGCGTCACAGAGTTTCTTTGGGAAAAAAAGAACACAGATCAGTAAGCGGTGTTGCAGATGAGTGTGAAAGATTTGCACTTTGCGTATTGTACTGCCTGGTGATGTGATTTGTTTGTGTCTCAGTGTGGACTGGATCACCGCCGACAGCATGCAGAAACAAAGAAACATAAAATATTTTAAGTGTTTGAACATACTTAAAAAAAAGCAAAAACACTTTGATTACAGCATTACTGATAATAGCAAACAAAGTTGCTGAGAGTAGACCTTTTCTGAAGAGATAAACTACTGTAGAGCACATAAACACTCTGTCAGTTGACCACTGGCCAGCGCTCACCAAATAATGTGCAAACCTCACCATTTCTGTGGTACAGTGCCAGCCGTGTTGTTTCAGATTGATCTGGGGCTGCTGCCTGATTCCCCTTTTGCGTAACAGGATGCCAGGACGTCATCCACACCTGCCCTAACTGTCAGCAGCAGATTTCTCGCTGGGGGAGGATGTAAAAGCAACAACAAGCCCTTCCTTGGAAAGTTTCAGAAGTCTTATGCCTAAAGAAGGCTTTCAGTTTTTGTGTTGGGCTTCAAAGTGCCAGATATTTACTGACTGACACTTTGGATTGATTGTAGGACCTGCAAACGATTGCATTTTTTCCTTTTTTTTTTTTTTTTTTTTATTTTTTTATAACAGGCTGATGCTCTGGGACCAGTTTTCATTTTGTGCAACTTATATTTGATATTGTAAGTACTTGCATGATTTTCATAAATGAAGATTGAAATCTTAGTAAATGAAATCTGATGAGAAAGGATATATTGGGGGATTTTTTTTTTTTTATAGAATACCACACATAGCATTATCATGTGTAGCATTGTGGAAAAGTCTATGATATGTATAAATATAAAAATAAATGTAAAGCAGGAAGTTTTTGATGTGAGAAGAACTAAGATAATTTCACTTGTAGAGCCATGCCTACAGCATGAAATTCAATATCTGTAGAAAAAAAAGATTTTTTTTTTTTTACACATACCTGCAGCAAATAATTCTCAATATTGAAGAATTAACTTTCTCTTTTGTATGTCACAGAACTTTGCAGAAACCATGAACACCTTTATCAAGGAAGGACAGAGTTTTGCATACAGAATCACACATATTGCACAAAATCAACTGAAGAAAAAAGAGCTTTTACAAAGTGTGTAGAATTATCAGCAAAACTCAAAATTCTTGATACCAGAAGAAAGATCTTTTTTGGGTAATGTATGAACAATAAGAAGAAAATTAATCATAAAATTTCTGCTGTGAGGAGAAAATGGCATGAGAAAGCATTGAAGAGATGTTCATTAACCAAAGTAATTGAATCATAGCAAACGGTCCTTGACATACAAATAATCTCCTGAATATTCTCAAATGAAGCGCAAAATATTCCTTTTATTTATTTATATATATTGTTAATTCATTCATTCATTTTTTTCAATGTTCAATATGCCTAAAATAAATTGAACAGAAATATTAGTGGGTTGGGCATGTTTCTGTTCAGTTAATATGTTACTTTTTTTTTAGTTTATTTTTCTCCTTGGAAACACAGAACATTTTACACATATATTTATAGCATTTCACTTCACATCAGCATACGATTCACACCATTTATTTTTCAACAGCCTAACATTTACATTTTGACCATGTACCATGAAAAGTTCCATACCATGTGTAAACATATTTGTAGGTGGGGGGGGGGGGTAAAAAAAATTGTTAAATACAACAAAAAAAAAGAAGCTACCAAAATCAAAACAAAACAGAAAAGAGAGAGAGGAGGGGAGAGAGAGAGAGAGAGAGGATAGGACACACACACAAAAAAAAAAACCCATTTTACTCCTGTACAAGATCAGTTTTTACACAACATATGCCATATTTCACAAATTACCTTTTTATGTGCAGAAACTGAAATTGAATAACAATGGTAAAGATACTATTTTTGTGGTTTGGCATATGATAATAATGCAGTGATAATGATTGGAAAATGTTGACAGTTGTGTTTGTGGTGGTGCTGATGTTATTAATTTGAAGGCTGAGAATTTTATTGTGATCTCTCTCTCTCTCTCTCTCTCTCTCTCTCTCTCTCTCTCTCTCTCTCCCTCCCTCTCTCTCTCCCTCTCTCTCTCTCTCTCTCTCTCTCTCTCTCTCTCTTTGTATGTATACATGCTTAAAATTTGATGAATGCTGTTTAGTATCAAGCTACATGTCAAGCAAAAATAAAAGTTTTCTGAACGCAATATACATTGAAAGAAAAAGTTCTGTGATACTTAAATGTGGATTTTGGTTTGTTACTTCATATTGTTAACCCATTTCATCGTTTTCAAAATATGATAATGATGATGATGATGATTGTTAGTATTCTGATTACCAAGAGCTTGTAAGATTCAACAGACACATGAACAAAGATTTTGCTGCTGTCTAAGCACTCCTTACAGCATTTTAGCAGGCAGTTGGAAGTGCTTAGTGCCTGATGACAATGATTAATGGTGCCAGTCTCATCACCTCGATCCCTGGTATATGATGGGTAATTTTGTGTTTTCATGACACACACCATTTCGTGATATGGTTTACTGCACACTTGTAAAGTCTTGTTCATGCATGGTATTGGTGCAGAGGTTCAGCCAGCCAGACCGAGGAGCCACCCAAGCTCCTAACAAGGGAAGTTGAGTTAGCCTGACATTTTTTTTTTTTCCAGGTAGCCTAATCCGTTGCTCACAAAACACCACTTGTCTACTGCAAAAAAGCGAAACCAAAACTAAGTCTCATATGACTTACTGCACAGATAAGGTGGTGTTTTTAGGGTGGTTTGGGGGAGGGGGGGGAGGTTTTAATGAAAGATGGTGCCTGTCAGATTCATCTTGCAGGAGGGAATGTGCTGTGTCAGAATCTGTACACAGAATCTCTACCGGGGGGTGGGGGGGGGGGGGGGGGGGGGGGGGGGGGGGGGGGGGGGGGGGGGGGGGGGGGGGGGGGGGGGGGGGGGGGGGGGGGGGGGGGGGGGGGGGGGGGGGGGGGGGGGGGGAGAGGGGGGTAGGTCAACACCTAGGCGACTGGAACCATCAAACGAATTAGCCAAATGCAATTTTTAGGTACAGTTGGTGAGTTCATGAATGTTAAATCTTATCTCTATGATACAAAGATAATGATTAGATTTCTGAGCAGCATCTAGGAAGGCAGGGTAGACAGCCTGTTGCGATTAATCCCTGTCTGGATGAGCTAAGAAAAAAAACAAAAATCCAAATGCAGGAATCCAGCTGAACAAAATCCAGATAAATTTATTAGACCTCTCAGGGTCAGATAGGCTTGTCTATCTGCATTTAGCCTGAATATGGCACCGCTCCATTTGAAGGAAAGGGATAAACTCAGCTCAGAGGAAATGTTTCGCAATACAATGACAGGCATTTCAATGTTTTGCTGATTAAAGTGCAAATTCAGAAGGTTCGATTTTGGCATATACAAAACTATTCCCAACTGGTCAGTCTCCTCATCAGGGAACAGAAAAAACTCTGATAGAATGATTATGGCATTTTGTATTCTTAACACACAAGTCTCTATATACGCGAAATTTCATCAAAAGAGGTTGATGTATTTCGTCATTACAAACAGAATTCACGTCTTCATATTTTGATACTTTTCCAAACATAAAAATGAAAGGAAAATGGCATGCAGACTTTTTCTTAATTCTGAATGTAGAGTGATGTATCATCTGTAGAATGATAATTCATCTGTTATAGAAATCTTGGCTTAGAATTGATATTGTGGTCAATTAGAATAGACTGTACACCAACCATGAAATATGCAAGTTGACTTATCCAATTCTGTGAAAAAAAAAAAGTTTGTTCTTGGAATTCTCTTGAATAGGTATTCAAAGAGCGAATAGCCACTCCTGCATGCAAAATTGGAAACAACTTTTTTTGTTTCCAAATAGCTTCATCCGGATCTTTCTACAGACCACTCCTGAAGTAGTGATCATTCATGATATAAAAGTGATATTTTGAAAAAGGATAGATTTGTTGGTTGAAGTGTATTCAGTTTAACATGAAATCCAGCAGCTTTTTTTTTGTTTGATTATTCATGTTTTCACAATCAGTGTATCAGTTTTATCATTGTCATTATCTTAGTTATGCAATCATCTTCAGCTATCGGTGAAGAATCTTTTCAGTGTAGAAGCTGCCCAGAGCAAACGCATTTCCACGACGTTCCCAGATGAAAAACGCTTCAACCGCATTTTCAATGTCTCAGGCCTGCCGTAGTTTTATCTCACACCCCAGACATTAAGTGGGTGAGTTATTATGACACAAAGAAAACTGAGTTTTGTGGCTTTGTTCTTGTTTAGTCTCGTTTGAGCTCTTGGAAACTTTCCTCAAGATTTTGCCTTTACTCAGAGTATGGAATTTTGGTGTTTGTCAATTTCCTGGTTTGTTTGGGTTTTTTTGTTTTTTGTTTGTTTTGTTTTTAATCGGTACTCTTTTTGGGACACTGTGGCAATAGGCTGACTCTGCTCATACCTTTTTGCTGATGAGAGAGTTATTAATAGTCATGTTTTGAATCTTGGAAGATGACAGATTTTTAATCATGCCATCAGTCTGTTGTGTATCCATGTGATGTTTATCATTAACATTCCCTCAAAGAAACAATTTTTGATTATGTTTTTATTTCAAGTAAAATGCCATGTTTTAGCTTCACTCCTGCCCGCACTTTTGTCTGTGGTGCAGCTGAAAAATCTCTTAGAGTCCAGAAGTTGGACTAAGAGATCAAACTTTCGGAACAACAAAAATATATCTGATATTCTTGTTAGCATACCATATCCATGGGGTATGTCATGTAATGAAATAAAAAATCTCATGCAGGAAAAGCATGGAAACATACAAGTGAAAAGCAGCCAAAGGGTATGAACACTTACTCAGTTTATTGAAACGGCCTCATTGTCAAGGGTCATGTGATGTTGTTGTGTGAGAAAAAAAAAAAAAAACCAGTGTTATGATTTAAAGTTGGTGAACAGTATTAGTAAACAATACTTTTCCTTAAACTGTCTTAACAGTACTTGCCTTTCCTTAGGGACTGGAACGATACATTTATTTAGTTGTCGGTGACTAACTGATATCAAACTTGTCAAGGGAAATGTTGATTTGTGATGGCACCAAATCAAATGCCATTTAATCTTGAAAGGAAGGAAAATGACTGTTGTTTTAGCTTGAAACGCCCCATTCCAAACAGAAACTTCCACGTAGGGGTAAAATGCCCTCCCCTCTGGTATACTCCCTCCACTTCCCTGCGCAACCTCTCCCGCTCCTTTCCCTCCCCCCCCCCCCACCCTCCGCCCATTTTCTTCTCTCTACTCCCTCTTCATCCTCTTGGCATGCCCTCTTCCTTTTTTTTTTCCAACCCAAATATCACTTTGTTGTTTGTAATGGAAAACCTTATACATTTTTGTCCAGATACTATGCAATGCATTTTTTTTAAAATTTGTTTTGTATGTACTGTCTGTCTATATGATGAACAAATTTGTTGGTTACTGCTATACAGGAGGCTGTGTTGGTGTATTGCCCGTTGGTGTATATTTTTTTCCTACTTGTATAGTTGTCTTTTTTTTATCAAGTTTCCATGTCAAGACCAAAATCGATGACCATTGATATTGCAAATAAAAACTGTTACGCATAGAATTCCTTTTCAGTTGATAACAGCTCACATGTATTCCAAACATACTGAAATATGGCTGTAAACATTCCACCTTAAAAACACCCCCCTGGGCACAATCATGTTGGGATACATTAGATGTACAGTACTTTTTTTTCCTTTAATAAGAATAGACAATTGTCTTTTAAACAAAGGGAATTCTTATTGGTGCTTGTTACATTATATGCACCACATTTTTTAATAGTCAGTGGATGGACAAGTAAGATACACATTCGTTCTTTTCATATTGTATTTGAGATGATGCATACACTCAGTTTGTGAAATGGGTACTCTCCCTTATGCTCTCTTTTCTTACAAACTCATAAAACGTTTGTTTTTTGCCTTAATAGTAGATTTACTTCCCAATGAAAACTGTCTTGAAACTTATGAAATGTTTGGTCTCCCTTTAAAGACCTACAGGAACATCTTTGTCTTAGTCTGTATAAGATTTACTTCCATAAAGACTTGTCCAGGACATTTTTGTGCTTGTTCTAGATTTACCTCCAAAGACCCCTTCCATTTACAACCCCACCCACCTCTCTCTGTCTTCCTCTCCCTCCCCTCCCTCTCTCTCTCTCTCTCTCTCTCTCTCTCTCTCTCTCTCTCTCTCAGTATTTCTAGAAATCATTGTGAATAGTTCCATTGCACAACTGACTTGGGGTAGTATGACTTCAACAATATTTCTTGAAAGACTCTTAGAGAGATTTGAATGTCTGCACAAGAAGTTTTATTGTTGGCAGTTTCTTTTACTCTTCAGTGTGTTTCACATTCTGTGCCTCTGTGTGTATGTGACACTGTGAGTGTGTGTGTGTGTGTGTGTGTGTGTGTGTGTGTGTGTGTGTGTTCTTATAGAACAGGGAGTACTTTAGAATGGGAACGAAGAAATGCTGTCTCTGTGTATGTGTCCGTCTGTGGTCAGAATGTGTTCCACTCGCTCCAGACAAAACTACTGGGCCAATCTTTCTCAAAATTTGTAGGTATGTTCATTATGGGTCACAGATCATGCCCAATGTGTTATTTTACCGTTATAACCATTACTACGGCCATAACAGCCCATAATGGCTTTTCTTCTTTATGGAATATCTCAGAAAGTACTTGGCCGATCTTTCTGAAAATTTGTAGGTATGTTCATTATGGGTCACAGATCATGCCCGATGTGTTCTTTTACAGTTATAGCCATTACTAACAGCCATAACGGCCCATAATGGTGTTTTCCTTCTTTATGGAATATCTCAGAAAGTACTTCGGCCGATCTTTCTGAAAATTTGTAGGCATGTTCATTATGGGTCACGGTCGATGCCCGATGTGTCATTTTTGTCATTACTAACGGCCATAACAGCCCATAACGGTTTTCCTTCTTTATGGAATACCTCAGAAAGTACTTCCTGAAAATTTGAAGGTATGTTTATGGATCACAGATCATGCCCGATGTGTTATTTTACTGTTATAGCTGTTACCAACGGCTACAACATTTTTTTTCTTCTGTATGGAATATCTCAAAAAGTACTTGGCGAATCTTTCTGAAAATTTGTAGGTATGTTCATTATGGGTCACGGATGATGCCTGATGTGTTATTTTACTGTTATAGCTGTTACTAATGGCTATAACAGCCCATAACAATTTTGTTCTTTATGGAAAATCTCAGAGAGTACATGGCTGATCTTTCTGAAAATTTGTAGGTATGTTCATAATGGGTCACAGATGATGGCCGATGTTTACCAGAGTAGCCGTTACTAATGGCTGTAATGGCCCAAAACGGTTTTTTTTTTTCCTCTTTATGGAATATCTCACACATATTCAAGATAAACTGGAGTATGTTTATATGCTTTGCATTTTTTTTTTCTTTTTTGTTTTTTTGTATGTGGGATTTTGCAGATGGTTGTAGAATTTGTTTTTACAGCTTACTTAATTGGCATATTTATTTAGCTTTTGCAATTTCTTTCTACAAATAATGGAATGTCTGCCATGTGTTCTGTATCCTTCTCAACAAATAAAGGCATGTCACAGCATTGTATGTGGGTGTGTGTCTGTGTCTGTATGTGTGCTTCATGATCAACTGTTTCTCTTGTATATAATTGTGTGTGTTTTTATGTGTCTGTCTTTTATGCACGTTTAATGTGCAAGTTTGCCCCCCTCTCTCTCTCTCTCTCTCTCTCTCTCTCTCTCTCTCTCAGGCTGAAATGTGCTACGTGAGTGTAATGCCACTAGAGTGGCACAGAAGTTGAGACAACAGAAACAACAACAATAATAACGACAACAGCAACAAATCTGTGCATAAATATACACACACATGCACACACACATAAGAGACAGACGGAGATAAATACTAGCTCTTTACACTTCCTCCTCCCTGCCCACCTCCTTCCCTTTCTTGACCCCTTCCTTTTCTCTTCCCCTGCCCCACCCCCCACCCCCACTCCCGTGCCTGAACCACCCCTCAGTCCTCCCTCCTCCCCTGTCCCTTCCTCTTCCTACTAGTCCTCTGTCCCCTTCCTCCCCTTTCACCTCCCCACCCC
>JADBJO010000447.1:65000-127500 GCA_016801955.1 Conus betulinus
TCAGCTAAACCGCCTCCAGTGTGTACGAGACTATAGATTAAACTTGTTCCTGCCACATACATACCATCCAGGAGTGGAACAACAACTTGACAGAGGCTGCTGTGACATCAGACTCTCTTGACCTATTCAGGTCAAGAGCTAGCAGCCTCCTGCAGTGAATAGGTCTTTTTTTTTTTCCTTTTTTTTTTTCCCTGCGTCAAGCTCCCCAAAGTGTCAGAATAATCAACCTGATGATTGTGGACACTCGACGGATGATGATGATTTGTAGGCCCAATCACGGGCAGTACTTTTAATTCCATCTCTCTACTAAAGGTTTCAGGTCTGCCCTTAATGGGTTGGGCCTTGATGTAAATAACACATGAAACACATGAAACTATAGGAGTAATATCGTTAGTTGGATATGGAGATGGATATGCAACACCACATTCAATACCCTACCCTGTAGGCATTCTACACTCATCTCCCGACTCCACTCACATTATTGTCATCACTATTATCTTGCTGATAATGTGTTTTATATATATATATATATCTATCTATATATATATATATATATATATATATATATATATATCAAGAATACTACTAAAATGCCTAATAAAATTTTTAAAGTGCTCAACCCCTTGGGGAGCAACATCTGTTAAAATAGTATGGTAAAAGGAAGTTTTAAAATCAACAGATCTGTTTCGAGCGCTGGCTCTCCTCAGGATGACTATTTTAACAAATATATATATATATATATATCAAGAATACCACTAAAATGCCTAATAAAATTCTTAAAATGCTCGACCCCTCGGGGAGCAACATCTGTTTAAAATAGAATGGTAAAAGGAAGTTCTAAAATCGACAGGTCTGTTTAAAACTTCCTTTTACCATTCTATTCTTAACAGATATATATATATATATATATATATATGTTATTCAGTGGGAGGGGGGGAGAGAGGGAGGGATACACTTACTATACTATGCTATTTATATCTGTTGCTTTTAATTTTCTTATCAGTAGTAGTCTTCGTATATTAGTTTCAACTTTGTTATTGTTGTTATTATTGTTTCATTCTCTTGATTATTGCCTCCATGTTCAGGTCTCACTTTGTGTTTTAGTTAACTGTTGTAGCGTTGTGACAACAGATTGAACAGCTACCTATTGCCTGAACTCTCTGTAAAGTTTCTCTCTCTCTCTCTCTCTCTCTCTCTCTCTCTCTCTCTCTCTCTCTCTATCTATGAGTGTGTGTGTGTGTGTGTGTGTGTGTGTGTGTGTGTGTGTGTGTGTGATTTGATAATTTCCACCAAAGTTTCATGATGCAGCATGGAAAAACAATATGCGTTGAATTTGACTGCTTTAACCAAAGAAAATTTGTGTCTAGAAAATGGAAGTATTTCCAGCAAGTTGTTCATAGAGATTTTGTGTCTGTAAGTGAAGCGGCTGCACAAGATCAGTTGAATCATTGTGCCATTAGAAGTGGTGAGTTCCTTCTTCGTTATGTATTTGATGTCCCATTGTGGCAATAATACTTTCAAAGTTAAAAGAGAGTCATAGCAGGTCAGTAGTACTCATATTCTTAATGCCATTGGAAATACACCTTTTATTCCTGTGTTTGTATTTACAAATACTATTCTTGATTACATTTATTTTGAAATTTATCTGTGCTTGGGAACAGGCATAAAAGATGGAAGGAAAAAAAGCATTCAGTCCCCACAGTATTTTTCATCACATGTCCATGATTGTGGTCTTGAATAGAATTGTTGTGTCATTTACAGCATTGTGTGATGAGTGTCTTAAAGCTGCTTTTGACAAACTTAGACTGTATAGACCAGCTTTTATGTTGCACTGGCTAATGCTTTTGGGGTGGGAAAAGTCGGGGTTCATGTTCCATTACAGGCTTTTATTTGTGGAATTTAGCCCCAGCCAGTTGACTTTGTTATGTAGTCAAGTAAGAATACTGAAAGTTACTGAAACTATACTGTCAAGTTTCAGCCTACCGGGATGGGTATGAGAGCTGCTCAGGTTACATAATCAACACTGTAGCCAGCCTTAAGTGTCTGAATATCAGGTCTTGTTGATACTGGGATATTTTTTTTAAAGGAACTTGGAGGTCTAGCGTACAGCCCCATTGTATACTCTTGGACTAGAATGGAAATTCATGGTGTCATCTTGATCATCCACATTGATCATAATACGAACATGTAGCAAGAACCCAGAGAGAGCTTGACAGCAGAAGGTCTTCAGAGAAGAAATCCCCCTCAGACAAGTGTTTGGACCCTGAACACTTTACTCTCTAAAGGGAGCGGGCGCATCCAGGTCATGACCCCCCAGATGACATACTACAGCCGACATTTTTTTTTTTTTCCTGTGTTGCCTTTTATGCTTCGCCCTCTGGGTAACCTTAGTTTCCTCTCTATGTCCATGCATATGATGAGTTTGTGTCAAGGTGGTTGGCAGTATCAAGTTCATGGGGACAGTCACTCACTGTATGGATGTTGTGGCAGAGTCTGGATGGGGAATCAGGGGGAGGGGAGGGAGAGGGGCATTCACTCATCCAGGTTCCCTGAGAGATGGGGAACAGGGGGAGGGGAGGGAGAGGGGCATTCACTCATGCTGATTCTCATGACTACGCAATTATAGTTGTGTATAGAGGGTTAAGTGGTGTCCTACATATGTTGGCTCAGAACAGGCGACACTAAACATAACTGAAGCAGTTCAGCAGTCACACAGTGTCTCCTCTGGTAGACTGCATCATGATGACCGGATATTGATTGCTCCCAGTGGACTGGGGGGTTTTGAGGCTGGGACAGGAGGACAAGCCTGGGTGTTACGCTGCTAGGAGAGCCATGAATAGCGTATGAATGGTAATACTGAGGGGACATGGAAAATAAACAATGAAACAAAATGCCAGACACCCGAAAACTTTTTCAGACGATCCTCGGACGCTCTTCATACAACCAAAGATCACCTGTTGTGTACATCCTGCCTTGTTTGTGTTCTAACAAAGAAAAGAAAAGAAAAGAAAGAAAAAAAAATTGTTTGTGGATGTCTGACATGTGGTTCACACCTCAGTGAGTGTCCAGCCCTGAGTGCCAGTGCCGGTGCTCCATAACAACCCTTCAAAATGATCTCTGTGTGTGGGTTCTTAAACCGCGGATTTCAGAATTAGCAGACGTACAGGTTGAATGTGGGACAGGAAGGATATCGATTTGTACCGCCCAATAGGAATGTGTGGTGCACTGATTGAAAACCTGTAAGTGGACACAATGACTGTCAGGCCTAATCATTATGTCTCAGTATAAAAGTTTTTTAGCCAGTTCAAGAGAAAGGCAGGTGGCTCTTCGTCTAACAGTGAAAGTGACAGTCCTGAGAGTGCCAAATAACCAAATAAAAAATTAAACTTTGAGGTACAGTCTGACAAAATGGATGTTCAGATGGCAGATGTAATGGGTGAACTGAATAGTTGATGGACAGACTACAGAAAAGCCTAGCTTCAAAAGAGGACATTAGAAAACTGAAAAATGAAATCAAATCTGATATGGAGGTTCTCTGTGAAAAATTTGATCGGAAACTTGAGGCAATTGAGAAAGACTAGACAAAAGCGAAAGTCAAAAAAAGCAGTTGCTGGAGGAGATATCCGTTCTGGAAAAAACCAACGCAGATCTTTTCTCGCAACTTAATTCCCAGGGTAAACAGCTGACTTCATTGCGCAGACAACAGAACGATATGGAACAGCATGGTTGAAGGTGGAATCTTCGTGTTTTTTAACGTAGCTGAGACAGAACCCGAGTTAGCAGAGTCCACAGGTGCTTGCACTCAAAAAGTGTGCAAGATTTTCAGCGACTTGGTCGGGGTGGCAGTCCGAGAGGAGGACATTGAGGTGGCCCACAGAATTGGCAGGAAAACTCCAGGCACCACCAGGCCTCGACCGATCATCGTCCATTTCTACTCCCGTAAGAAGAAAGATGAAATCCTGTCAAAATGTCGAACACTCAAAGGTAACCGACAAAGACTTTCTATTGCTGAAGATTTGACTGCTGCTAACTACAAACTGTTAAAAGAGGCCAAACAACATTCAGCTACACTAGACGCATGGTCGTCCAACACGAAAGTCATTGCAAAACTGAAAAATGGAAAAAACTGTTCAACCACAGATTGACCACGATTTAGATGCAGTGCTGCGGAATGAAATGTAGCAAATAATTTAGGGTTTTGGGGTGTTTTTTGCTGTCGTTGTAGAGTATCTTGGTGATGGTGCTGCTTATTCGGTATTATTACTATTATTTCTTTTTTACCCTTAAAGCCATCTCTGAATTGCTGTGTTTTCTGTCTCTTTGTTGCGGTTATGTCCTTCCTGCCACCTGTTTTTTTTGTCCTGCCCCGTTGCCTCTTTCATAATCCACATATTATGAAAACAGTTTTGATAATAGGACATGACGATCATGTGCAAACACTGATTATAAGATGTCTCCTGGAGTGCACAGTGTGTACATGTATATGAATTGTTCATATCTTTTATTTTTTGATGTGGATGGAGAGGATGTGACATTTGGTTCACTGTTGCTTATCCATCTTCCCCTGCGCCAAGGAGGGGGGGGGGGGGGGAGTTATCTTTTGGACCTATTGTTGTTTTGCCTTGCTTTGCCCTTCTGTGCCTAACAGGATGCGTGCTTCTGTTTAACGTCTGTTCACTTTGAGTGATATTAGACGTGAATGAAAGAAGAGAGTGCCTGACTGACTGAATGATTAAATGAATAAGCCTATGTGTTGTGTAAGCATGAATGTAGGCCTTTGTATGTGAGTGTGTGCGTGTATGTATCTGTATATGTGTCTAAACTGAACATTTAACAGATCAATCATCTTAAAACAACAGTTAGTGGGAAAAATTTAACATATAGCAAGAAAACAAAAATCCATTCACTATCTTAGACAAAATGAAATAGCTCAAAACTATCTAAATAAAAACCCCAATCGGACTATGTATTAAGTATTCAGCAATTTCGATCATCAAAGAATGATTCAAAAGTATATCTTGCAAGTTTTTTTTTTCAGAAAAAGTATTGGATCGCAAAGATGTTGGTAAGAAAGTAGTCACTTGTGACAATTGAACAGAATATGGTTCAGTGTTATCTCTTTACCACAAATACAGTTAGTATTCTTACTAAACTTGTTTTTTAAAGCATTTAGCTTTAATCGAATTATAAGGGAAGATATTTGTCTGGAATAATAAACTGGAAGATCAGTCGTTTTTCTTAATACAAGGTCTAATGGAAAAGCTTCCCATTGGTTGGATGAAATCTCGGTAGGCGTATCAACATTTGTTTGCGCTCTCTTCCGTGCAGTCGATTCAAGGGTACGATAGCATTCCACTACTGACGTTTTTTTATTTTTAACTCAGAAAATGACCCTGCTTTTTTAGCACCTTTTTTCGCAGCCCTATCAGCCAGTTCATTTCCAAGTATACCAGTATGCGAAGGAATCCAGCAAAATTCTATAAAAATGTCTTTAGACGCCAGACAGTATAACAGATATTTAATTTCAAACACAAGGTCGGGTCGGGTCGAAATATTGGAGGAGTCAAGGGCAAGTAGGACTGATTTTGAATCTACAAAGAAAACTACCTGAGCGATGTTAATGGGAAGATCTGTTAGAAATTCCATTGCCATCATTATAGCTACTAATTCGGCTGTAAATATAGATAAATTGCTACCCCCAGAAAGAACGATCTTTGAGTTTTAAGGGAAGGAATAACAAATGCTGCACCAACATTTCCATCATCTAAAACTGAACCATCAGTAAACACCTGAAAATGATTTTGATATCTTTCGTATACATGTGATTTTGCTAAATTTGTGATGATATTAATATTTACTCTTTTTTTGATATCAGAATAACCAGTATCAAGAATAGGTTTTGGTATCTCCCATGTTGTTTTTGTTTTTTGTTGTTGTTGTTTTTTTCCCGCTGGCAAGGTTTTTGCCCCTGAGGCTCTATAGATACGAATTTGATAAATATCACGTCTGATGTAATTACTTGCATATAATAATTGCCTGCAGGTAGTCATGCACATGGGTATGCAAGCATGCACACAATTTGGGTGCTGAATTCCAGCTTGCCTGCTACTATTTCAGGCGTTCTTGTGGATCACAGACACATAAGCCTCAATGATAGCTCCCTTCCCTATGAACACACTTTTTTCCAGAAAGGTACAAAAAACGTATATGTGTTTGGTTCCTTTCTTGCACAGTATTGTGTCTTGGAGTTTGTTCAGAAATGTTACACACTTGTTGTCTGACCGTATTTCACCTTGAACAGGTGCGATTGTGGAGGCCCTCTTGTGACAAAACACTACGGATTATTGTGTGTAGGCCATTTCCTTTTTCCATGTTTTCCATGTGTGTGTGTGTGTGTGTGTGTGTGTGTGTGTGTGCGCGTGTCCGTGAGTATGAGCGTGCAAGGGCACGCGCGAGCTTACAAAAGTGTGTTTGAGAAATACGCGGATATGGGAATGGGTTGTATGCTCAGACCAAAAGTAAGGTTTGGTAGTTAAGCCTTTACATACAGATTCTGGACCTTACATGCATCTTACAGATGCATTTCTATGACAGATGGTAAATGTTTCGATCTCGTCTGCATGTGGGTGCAATTGCATCAAGCACGCGTGTGTGTGTGTGTATGATTAATATCGGCGTATTATTTTACAGTATCTGACATTACCACAGAGGGGTGGGACTTGGGGGGGGGGGCTTTTTTTTTTTTTTTTTTTTTTTTTTTTTTTTTTTTTTTTTGCTTGCTTGTTTATACTCTTTCTGATCTGGGTTAAAATAATGTGAAAAAAAAAGAAATTATAAGTTCGTTTGAAATGTCATTGCATATGATAATCTTACAATTAATCCTCGCAGACGCATAATCGAGCGTGTATAAGTGTGCGTGTGTCTGCATTTTGGAGTCGACTGTACCCGAAAACGCAGGACTAGGGTTGGAGATTTGGAGCGCTGGTATTCAGCCAAGCGACGCACTCTCACTTGTAAACAAACAAACTTCTTGTAGTTGTTTTTGTGTTGCTGTTAATAGTGTTGTTGTCAGTGTATGTGTGTGTATATTTGTTGCTGTTGATATTGTTGTAACTGCCTTTTTCTTTGTCATGCTTTCTAAAGTTTGTCCAGTTTCCGAGTTGCTTATTCCTTTGTGTATTCAAATTCAAATGTGTATTCAATGAAAACGTCAGTTATACCGCAGTGCAGATCTCATGGTACCTGTTCCTTCGCTGACTGGGTCAGCATGGGGCACAGTATGTGTGAAAATCTGACTTTTTATTATTTTTATGTACTTTATATATATGCAATGTTTTCTATGTGTTGTCGACTGTGCACTTTGCCTAAAGTGTACTGTAGATATATTGACATGAAAAGAACATTCTAGTTTTACACATGGAGAAGGTTTGTGTTGCATTGTTGAATTGCCAAGGACTGGGTAACATAAAGAAAAGGAGAGATGTTTTTCACTATATTCGACAAAAGAGATTTTCCATATGCTTTCTTCAGGACACACATTTGGATCCTAAATTAGACGCCTGTTATGCAGCTGAATGGGGCTATACCTGTTTCTTTGCATCCAATAATATGCAATCTAGAGGAATAGCAATATTGTTTAATGACAGTTTTGACTTCAAGGTGAAAACAGTTCACAAAGGCCAAGACGGTAATTCCATAATGGTTTTAATTTCAACTATGGATAAAGATCTACCGCTTGTTAATCTGCATGGTCCAAACAGAGACACTCCAGAATTTTATGGAAGATTAGAAGATTACATCAGCAAACTAGGTCATATCAATGTAATTATAGGTGGTGACTGGAATTTAGTAATGGAGTAAGAAAAGGTCGATAGTAAAACATTTACCACATTTGAAGATCAATTGGGATCCACCAAAAATTTAAAATTTTAGGCGTATGGTTTTCGGTAGACCTAGATGACTGTGAGGAATTGAATCATAATGAAAAATTTTCAGAAATAAAAAGGTTATTCAACATCTGAAATTAAAAGGTCTGTAACTCCACTAGGCAGAATCGTTGTATTGAGAAGTTTAATCCTTTCAAAAATAACACAACTATGGTTACTCTTGCCAAATCCGCCAGATGACTTCATAAACAGTTTGCACAGGATGTGCTTCAAATTCATCTGGAAAAGGAAACAGGATAGAATCAGTAGAAGAACGGTAATGAAGAGTGTAAAAAAGAGGAGGATTGGGCCTAATTGATATTAAAAAGTTTATAAGTGGCCTAAAATTGATTTGGATACGCAATCTGATACAGAGAGTACACAAAAGTGGAAAGGTATTATATCTGCGTTATTCCCTGTCGTAGATAACATTGGCATATATGGGGCATCTTTCCCAATGACTGTCAATGTAAATCGCTTCTGGAAGCATACTTTTGAAGCGTATAACGAATTTTTCACGAAAGATGAGTTTTGAATTAGCTGATGAAATCATTGCAGAACCTGTGTTTTACAATGATAAGATTGAGATAGGAAATCTAGCCATCTCTTATAAATATTGGATCGACAGAGGCGTGTATCAAGTACATCATTTGCTGCGTGAAAATGGTACCTTTCTTACCTTCGAAGAATTCAGACTAAAATATAATGTGAAGACAAACTTTTCTGACTTATACGAGATGTGTAAATGTGGTGAAAATATATATTAAGGCACATGGCATTATTGTTCAGTCCAGTAAAGCCAAAGAGAGCATAAAAACACTTGATATAATACTGTCCATACTGAAAGGAACAAAAAAATATTATGATATTCTCTCAATGATGACGAATGGGTACCTAAATGCTGTAAAAAAAAAAAAATGGAATAACACATTAACGATAAACTGGAACATGGTTTTTCACAGAACACATAAAATACAAGAAGCAAAACTTAAATGGTTCCAAATAAGGATAATCCACAGAATCATTGCAACAAATGTATCCCTTAAAAGAATGGGGGTTACCAATGTTGAAAAATGCAGTTTTTTGCAAAACAGAAAATGAGATCATTCCTCATTTATTCTGGCAGTGTGACATCGTACAAAAATTTTGGAAAGGCCTAGAAACCAGCTTTAATCAAAAATGTAAATGTGAACGAGAGAAAAAAGTGGATAATTCAACTGTTTTGCTTGGTTTTTCACAAAATCATGAAGCAGATGATGAAATTTTTTACTTCATTATATTGCTCGCCAAGTTCTTTATATACTGTTGCAAAATGAAGAAAAGTTGGTCATCTCTTAATCCGTATCTAGTGCAACTCCATTATCGATACAAAATAGAGAAACACTTAGCTTATGTCAACATGGATTATGCCAATTTCCTTTCCAGATGGAAATGCTAGGAACCTCTTATCAATGAAAACAACTGACTCCAGTGGAGAATGTTACATATACTATGAACATCTTTGTATTATTCTATTCTTTTTCAATTTGGAATTGCACTCTAAAAATGAAAGGTCATGTCTGTATGTCTTTTTGTTTTGTATCCTTTTTTTTAATGGTGTGTGACATGAAAACCTCATCTTCTAACCTATAGCTTATGCTGTGCCTGTTAGACATAAAAGAATGCCACATTTCTGTCAAAGTTGCGGTTGTTTGGCGTTAGGTATAACATAGTAACATATGATATTTTCTTTCTGTTTGTTCGTATGTATTTGTTTGTTGGTGTTTTTTTTTTTAATGTCCCATATGCATCTTATCTTCTCTCTCTCTCTCTCTCTCTCTCTCTCTCTCTCTCTCTGTGTATGTGTGTGTGTGAGGGGGGGGGAGGGGGGGGGAGAGAGAGAGAGAGTGTGTGTGTGTATGCGTGATGTGTGCATAGTACTCTTTTTTTTTTTCGTTTTGTCTTTTTTGTTTGACTTGGAACTGTTGATTATTCCTATTTACTTTTTTTTCTGTTGTCCTCCTTTTCCAATGTATATGACTCAGTGGCAGAGGATTATGTATTTGTTCCTATGATCATGTTTAGACTTAATGGTAACGCCTTTAGTCTTTCGTTTCTATGTTATTCATGTTTTTGTGTAATTTAAAAAAAAAAAAAAAAAATGCCAGACACCCAGAACTCCTTTGATATTTTCATGTCGATTTTGTATTTCATGACATTCTGATTTATGTTACTTCTATCTTCAATTCTACACACTTTTCTAAAAGGCCCAATCCTGAAGATTCTGGTACTTTAAAAGAAAGAGGTATTTCCACTGGCATTTAGAGTGTGTAGTTTGTAATGTCATGCAAGCATTTTTGTATTTTATCAGGTTTTGTCTCTCCTTTCCCTTTGGATTATTCCCAATGTGAATGCCAATGTAAACCATATTGATTTTTTAAGTAGATCAGTATGGTTGACATAGGTATATCATGTTGGGAGCAATTATTCAGAGGTCAGTTTATCAGTTTAAAGAGAGATCTCTTTGATTAAAATAAGCACAATATTCTGCTGTTTAAAAAAGATAGACAAATGAAAAAAGCAGCTATTAATTGTTGTGTAAATAGTGGATGAGTAAAATTCAAACCTACACTGATAGCTTGCACACTTTGCAAAATAGAGCATGGGCACTGATTTACAAATGGTTAAAAAGTCATTCTTTTAAGTTAAATCCGAGGTAAATACATGTATGCTGAAGTTTGGTTCACCCACCAATTCAGGTAGCTTTAACAACTGACAGATTCAGTCTGTCATGTGCACGGCATGATTTGTGTAGTATTCACAAATGCCCTGGAATTAAAAGAGCAAAAAGTAGAGAGAGAGAGAAGGGTGGATTTTGACAGGATTGGTGTCGGCAGCAAAATTTTCTCTCTCTCTCTCTGTCACTCTCCCCCCCCCCTCCCTCCCTCTCTTTCTCTCTCTTTTCATATATCTAGATATATATGTATGTACATAAAAGAGACTGAGAAACTGTTTGGGAGTTTGTCATGCAAATAACATTAAAATATTTGACTTTCAGGATGATAAAAAGAGGAAAATGAAAAAAAGAAGCCTCAGTTTCAGGTTTGTAACTGACGATGTGTCACATTTGCTGTACAGAAATTTGAAGTAGGGCAAGTAAAGAACACAGTTGAAGTGCATTCAGTTTTTGCAAGACAGTATCAGGTGCATTATTTTTCAAGTTAAAAAAAAAAAAAACAGAAATAAGACCTGCAAAGGAGCTTTTGCCAGATGGATGGCATGTTTTCTTGCCTGTGCGAAAGATGTGCGTGCCTTTCCATGCAGGTTGTACCTTTGATCGGAGAAACCATGTCATGACCCCCACCTCCTTACCCTGGTGCCGCTGAGGGTACACAAGGCTACCCTCCACCAAATCCTGGGTACCCTCAGTATGATGCCAAGATGGGGGGCCCACCGCAGGGAGGTAAGCACTGCTGGTTTTTAATATAATATTCCTCCTTCCCATCCTTTTGTTTTTGTGTGCGGACTTTATGTAACTGACAGGCATGGACACTTTAATTATGTTTGCTGTTAGTTTAATTTTTTTTTTTATATGGATAAAAGAATTGTTTAATCTTTTTTTAACATGGAAAAAAGAATATGAAATTCCAGAGAAACTGTTCAGTCGATTAGAATAATCTGTTTACTGTATGCATGTATGACATTTATCATTTGAAAATTAGTCATGAATACTGTGAGCATTTTTTTTTATGTTTGTTTTCTCATTCTCATGTTCTTGGAAGAAACAATAACTTGACTGTGATGTGAGTATGAGTGTCCATACTTCCTGTGTGTGAATGTCTTTGTGTGTGTGCGTGTGTGCGCGCGTGCGCGCCCTGCTTTGAACACAAAACTTGTAAGCTCATTTCAGTGTGTAGGTCTAAGTGAGCAGTTTGCTTTGAATATCCAACATTCGATGATGAACTTTGCCATTTTTGTTGTTGTTGTATCCTAGCCCTCAGTAACATAAAGGGCTAAGGAAGAGATAGGAAAGGAGTTGCCTTATTCCACTCCTATAGAATATTTTTTTTACAGTCTTTGTTGCACTTGATTCCTTGAGAAAGGGGTGAAAAAACAGATGCTTGTGCTGTCATGTTCAGTTGAGAGCACAACTGTGGCTGAAAATCCCCCCCCCCCCCCCCCCCCCCCCCCCCCCCCCCCCCCCCCCCACACACACACACACACTCACACTCATGCACAATGCACGCACATACACACTCACACCCCCCCCCCCCCCCCCCCCCACACACACACACACATATGCACATTACACGCATTCTCTTGCATTCAGACTCAATCTCACGAACACACACACACACACACACACACACACACACACACACACACACACATTCTCTTGCATTCACACTCACACACACACACACACACACACACACACACACACACAGAGATGCACATGCTTTCTATCTCTCTACACACACACACACACACACACACACACACACACACAGATACACATGCTTTCTATCTCTCTGTCACACACACACACACACAGATGCACATGCTTTCTATCACTCACACACACACACACACACACACACACACACACACACACACACACACACACACACACACACATATCTTCTGTTCCCTCAGAACAGATACCCAGAGTAGTCGGTCAAAGCCACAAAAGAGCAGAGGGAATCAATACAGGCACAGAAAATTATGGAGAGCTCTGTCATTTGCACAAATGGCATGTAGTCTGCCCAACCAGTACTGTATCATTGAGTTAATGTCGGCAGATGGACAGATACTTGATTATTGGTACATCTGTTGGCGCACTGGTGACAATAACAATTTGTGTTTGTGTACAGATAGAAAGGAGTCCAGCTTTCAAATTTTTCTACAGTAAAATCTGGCTCCTTTTAAGCATTGTTCAGAAAAAAAAAAAAAAAGGGGGGGGGAGTAAAAGAAGAACAGAACTTGAGTTGTCTTTTCGTTCACTTGGCCATACGTCACAAGTCATGGCAAAATTTAAGTTGTTTAAAATGAGCAATAGAATGGCATATTTTAAGAAAACATTTTCAAGATTATGTGATACCGCCAGTTAGTGTATGGTATATTGCATGAAGACTGGTGCAGAAAGTGATCATGACATATGAGTGATAATAATAAGAATGTTGGGTTTTTTTTTTTTTTTTTTGTTTTTTTTTGGGGGGGGGGGGTGGGGGTTGTTGGTTTTTTTTTTTTTAGGTTTTTTCCTGTTTGCTGTTTGTTGTATGAAACCTTTGATTGCTTCCATTCATTTCAAACTATCTTTGGTTTTAATACTTTTTAATCTGGACTTTACAAAGTTCAGTTATATTACACATTTTTTGGTCTGTGTTTGCTCCACTCTGCTCGTATTGTATAACTCTGTGTGTGTGTGTGTGTGTGTGTGTGTGTGTGTGTGTGTGTGGTTCTGTCTGCATTGATAAAGATGCATTCATGTATGTCTGTGTGTGTGCGCTTGTTAGCATGTGTTGTTTTTAGTTACAGTTTGGTGTGTGTGTGTGTGTGTGTGTGTGTGTGCGTGTGTTAGATAAGGACACATTCATGTGGGTATTATACTTTTATGATGATTCCTTTTTGGTGGTTTCTGTTTGTTTTTAAATATTTAATTTCTTTCGTTTTACATTTATCACTGTAATGTATTTCATTGATGCATGTTAACATTTTTGTCTTTTTTTTCCTTTTTTTCCCCTCATGCAGCTCTTAGGGTGTATTCAGGTACAAACTGTTGGAGAACAATGATTGATATAATAAGAGAGTAAATAAACTAAAACATTAACCTTGTTAATTGGCCAAATGCTGTAATTGGCCAGATGCTGTAGGGATATGAATTATTTCAGTGGGATATTTTGTAGGGACATGCGACGGTGGGACATCCTGTAGGAGCATGGTTCAGTAGGCATCTTTCAGAAGGACATCCTGTTTGGACATCTTTCAGCTGGACATCCTGTATGGATTTGTTTCAGCAGGACATCCTTTAAGGATATGTTTTTAGTAGGACATCCTGGTAGGACATATTTCATGGAATTTCAGGGGATATTTCAGTGGAACATCCCACAGGGGCATATTTCAGTGGAACATCCCACAGGGGCATATTTCAGTGGAACATCCCACAGGGGCATCAGTGGAACATCCCACAGGGAATATTTCAGTGGAATATCCCACAGGGGCATATTTCAGTGGGAACATCCCACAGGGGCATATTCAGTGGAATATCCCACAGGAGCATATTTCAGTGGAACATCCCACAGGGGCATATATCAGTTGAATATCCCACAGGAGCATATTTCAGTAGGAATCCTGTAGGGACGTCTTTCAAGGGGACAACCTGGTAGGACACATTTTGGTAGGACATCCTGAAAGGATGTTTAATGGGAAATCCTGTAAGAACACGTTTCAGTGGAACATCCTAAAGCAATATATTTCCGTGGGACATCATACGGGGACATGTTTCGGTGGGAATGATGATGCAGGGACATTTTTCAGTGGTGTATTCTGCAGAGACGTTTCAGCTGGACATCTTGTAGGGACATGTGTCAATGGGACATCTTGCGGGGACATGTGTCAGTTGGACATCTTGCAGGGACATGTACCACTGGGACATCTTGTAGGGACATGTGTCAGTGGGACATCTTGTAGGGACATGTGTCAGTGGGACATTTTGCAGGGACATGTGTCAGTGGGACGTCTTGCAGGGACATGTATCACTAGGACATCTTCTAGGGACATGTGTGTCATCTTGCAGGGACATGATCAGTGGGACATCTTGCAGGGACATGTATCAGTGGGACGTCTTGCAGGGACATATATCATTAGGACATCTTGTAAGGACATGTGTCAGTGGGACATCTTGCAGGGATATGTGTCAGTTGGACATCTTGCAGGGACATGTATCAGTGGGACATCTTGCAGGCACATGTATCAGTGGGACATCTTGCAGGAGCATGTGTCAGTGGAACATCTGGTAGGGACATGTGTCCGTGGGACATCTTGCTGGGATATGTGTCCGTGGGACATCTTGCAGGGACATGTGTCCATGGGACATTTTGCAGGGACATGTGGCAGTGGAACATCTTGCAAGGACATGTGTCAGTGGGACAGCTTGCAGGGACATGTCTCAGCGGGACAGCTTGTGGGGGACATGTCTCAGTGGGACAGCTTGTGGGGACATGTCTCAGTGGGACATCTTGTGGGGACATGTGTCAGTGGGATAACTGGTGGGGACATGTGTTGGTGAAACACCTTGTGGGGACATGTGTCAGTGGGACATCTTGTTAGGACATGTGGCAGTTGGATATCTTGTAAGGATGTGTCAGTGGGGCATCTTGTAGGGACATGTGGTGGTGGAACATCTTGAAGGGATATATGTCAGTTCGACATCTTGTGAGGATGTGTCAGTGGGGCATCTTGTAGGGACACATGTCAGTGGGACATCTTGTAGGGGTGTGTCAGTGGGATATCTTGTAGGGGTGTGTCAGTGGGGCATCTTGTAGGGACTGTATCAGTGGACATATTGTAGGGACATGTATCAGTGGGACTTCTTGTAGGGACATTTGTCGGTGGGGCATTCTAGGTGTCATGGTTCATAGGGACATCATACGGGGACATATTTCACAGGGACATCATGTGAAGATATTTGAATGGGAATATGTAGGGACATGTTTCTGTGAGACTTTGTATAGGGACATTTTTTCGCATGACATCCTGCAAGGACATGTTTCTGTGCGACATTCTGCAGAGAGAGATGTTTTAGTTGGACATCCTGCAAGGACATGTTTTTGCAGGACACCCTGCAGGGACAATATTTTCATGGGATGTTTTGTAATTACATGTGTTAATGGACATTCTGTAGGGACATGGAGTTCAGTGGAGCATCTTATGGGGATAAAGTTCAGAGGGATATCTGCAGAGACATATTTCATTGGGACAACATGTCAGGACATGATTAAATGGAACGTCCTGTGGAGACATATTGCACTGGGACAACATGTCAAAACATATGTCAGTGGGAATCATGTGGGGACGTTTCAATGGGACATCCTGTGGAAACATATTTCTTTGGGACAACATGTCAGAACATGTGTCAGTGGGGACATCTTATGGGACATGTTCCAGTGAGACATTTTGTGAAGGATATATGTCAGTGGGACATCTATGGGATCATGTATCAGTGCTACATCATGTAAGGACATATTTCAGGGGAACGGGACATCCCATAGACAGTGAAAAATAATTTTGTTTGATAGTGTTTTATAAGTGTGCGAGTGTGTGTGTGTGAGTGTGTGTGTGTGTGTGTGTGTGTGTGTGTGTGTGTGTGTGTGTGAGTGAGTGAGTGACACAGAGACAGAAAAAGAGAGAGAGAGCAGAACAGTATGTGATGTTTTGGCTTCGGTCTAGCTATAAGTTATGAGAATGTTTTAGTGACTTGTGTCTCTTTTTGCCCAGTATTTGGGAATGGAAGGTATGGGAGGTGGGTATGGGTATTAAGTTCGGGTTGGGTTGGAGATGCCCCTCTTCAGAGCTCCTTTTTTCATGACTTTCGTATTGTGGCTTAATACAGGTGAATTTGAGAAAGTGCAGTATGAAGATAACAGGAATACCCAGTTGAAGATACTGAAGACTAAGTTTGTGATAACTGAATGCATGATTAGTGATTTACAGCTATCAACGGTACTTTGTAAACAAAGGCACGTTGTATGAGAATTCCTGTCCTTACCACTGAGTGCACCTGAATGTGAAAACAATGATCACCACTCTTACATATTACGTATGTTCTGTTTGTCAGTGAATGTGAAAATCATCTGTCTGTATCTGTTCTGGTTCGCTTTTCTTGGCGTGGTCTTGTTCCAGTTATCTTGACACTGGCGCACAGTGAATGTTCCACGTCATTGTGGTGACTGTGAAAGAGTGATAGTATGGTGCTGTTGTGAGTGAAATTACTTTGTTTTATGTGAGGATGTGTTTTGTTTGTTTGTTGTTGTTTTTTTTAAATACTGTGTGATCTGTATTATACAGCTTATGGACCTCCCCCACCCATGGGACCATATCCAGGTATTCTGTTCTGTAGTTCCCCCCTGTTGTCAGTAGTGAAGTCTACTTACACTTGCACAATTGTGTCTGCTTGGTGGATGTTCATAGCAGTCCTGAAGAATCTCACCAGATGTCATCTCATGCTGTATTATTTTGTGCCTTGTTTAAACCCTGGAAACACTCCTTCCCCTTGTGAATCTGACGCGTTCTTCCCTGACCGTGTCTAACTTTGCTGCTTCAGTCATTGCTGGTTGTTACTAGCAGAACATTGTTGAGCCTTGAGAAGACTGTGTTGGTGGAAGGGATTTGGAGAATTCAGAACATGAGGGATATGTGATGAGCTACATAATTGTTCACATATATCATGGGTTACTAACTGTTACCATTATTAGGTGGTGGTGACTGGATATTCTACGAAGGATCATGCTTTATGGGAGCTTTCATGATAATGGGTACCTGGCTTTGATATTTTCACACAACAGTTCAGCTACCTGTGCGTTGGTTAAGTCAAACTGATCTGTCTGCATTCCATTTAGAAAGAGAAGAAAAGATGGGCAACTGATGTGCATGTGTCTTGTGTTAATCAGAGAGCACATGTTTTTGTTTTGTTTTGGTGTTGTTATTGATGCTGAAAATTGTTGCTTTAAACAGACAGGTTTGATTGGAAGTAAGCTTTTGAGTGCCATTTTGAACATTTTCAGAACCTTTATCAACTTCACTTTTTGAAAAAAAATTGTGTTTTGTTGCTATTGTTTCTCATTTTTAGACAATGTCTTGAACATTGAGCCAATAATTAGTGCTTTTTAGTGTGAATGACTGTTGTGTTTATCAGTTGATATATTTGGGCTTTGAATTTGTAAAAGATTACTTTTGAAATGATAGGCCTTTAAACAGTCTTTAAGGTAGGGGCAAATGCATTTGCCATATCTGTATATGCACTTAGACCTTGAAATAGAATTCATGAGGGAAAAAGTATGAACTGCTCAACAACCTGGCTCAAGGCATTTTTAACACAGTTAATAACCAGTTTGTTAATGCTGAGAGAGTAGCCTGCTGATGGATTACGGAATGAAGGATCCGATGTCATGAACACAATGAACTAACAATCATTAGTATTAAAAGGATTTTAAGTAGCTCTGCCAGTTAACATTGACAAACAGATTACAAGATGAAACACAACATGTTTTGACCTCTTTAGTCTTCTTCAGAGAAAATAAAAACAACATTCAAGACAATGAAAACAAAGAACAAGCAAACAGGAATCACTTATCAATTCAGATTCTGCGCAAGATGGGCGTTGGACAGGGAGAACAGCCCAGTGATAAATAAAGTGAGCAGCAGCTGTTGTGTTAAAATCAGTGAACATACAATCTTTTGACAGGGAGACTTGGCTTGCTGTCCTTGAATCTGTCATGGCAGATCAGAGTTGGTCTCTGAAATAGCAACATTTTTCAAACAGAATTGGTCATAGCTCCATTATTCTATGTGAACTTTTGTCAAGTACTTTTAATCTATTTACAAAAAAACACAAAACAAACAAAAAGCGCAAATTGGCAGACCACAATTATTAAAATCTTGATAATGGGGGGGATATTTACATTGGATTTGTATTATACAAAAGGATTTGACGAACAGTTATATCAACAAGAAATAAAAATTTTATCTTGTGCTTTAAAAAAAAAAAAAAAAAATATATATATATATATATAGAGAGATAGAGAGAGAGAGTAATATAGATAGATAGATAGATAGATACACACACACACGCACGCACACACACACATATATTCTATATTTCTTGCAGTCATTGCAACACCTAGCTGCCCTGTAAGTGCTGGAATGGTGCTCGTTACTTATCCTTGGAATTTATTGTTTTTTTATATATATATATATATATATATATATATAATGCTGAACAATTAAGTAGTGGGGGAAAACAAGTGCAGGTTAACAATTCTTCCATCATTATAGTAATGATTTGGCAAAGATTAAAAATTGAGAAGGAAAAAAAATTTGAAGATGAAATAAATGGAAAATGTATATCATAAATATGAAAACCCCTTCAGTAGCTGCATGAGGAAACTATCGCAATCCCTCCCGAAGACAGATCTATATGTGTCGCCTGCTCCGAGGCCTTTCGTCCGCTGGATCGAAGTCATCAGGGAGACACGGCTGATTGTGTCTGTGCTCTTGGCGTCAGATAGAGACACACCACAGTCCATAATTCTGTGGTGTTCCGACCGCCAAGGGTTCGAAAAAAGAATGCAACAGCACCCCCAAAGCAGCCAGCGAAAGTAGTAGTAGAATAAACAAAACGAAAGTTAGGAGAGGAAAAAGTTGTTGAAAACTAAAAACATTACGCAAACAGTATAAATATATATATATATATATATATATATGTGTGTGTATTAAACTAACAAATTCCAAGGATAAGTACCGAGCACGATTCTAGCAACTTACAGAGCAGCTTGGTGTTGCAATGACTGCAAGAAATATTCAAGTATAAACAAAGTTCGCTCTTATGTCCTAGATTGCAGAAATAGGAGGAGATAAGCATTCATGTCTGCAATGGTAGATAATTCTGCCTAACTAACAGTATGTGCTTGAGTGGGTGAATGGGGAATAATAAATGCTTCTCAGAATGAACCTTCAGCAAGCTTATAGTCTCCAAGGGGGAGACAGTCTCCAATGGGAAGAAAACTCACTAACATGTAACTCCTGGTCAGATACCGGTATTTCAAAACCTGATTGGTTCTCCTCAGTGACCACAGAAAGTGGTAACTTGACTCCTCTGCCTTTTCGGTTTTAAGAAGGCCATCCCAGAAAAAGGCTGGTGTGCAATACCGTAGCATGTTTGTTGTTGAGTTTTCAAAAAAAACAACCAAAGGTCCATGTCACCGCACAAAATATACCATCGCACAAAATGTCACAGTGACTTTTTTGTGCAGTTATTCACTGCACAAATTGTCACAATTTGCACAAATTTGCACAAAATGTCACAATTGTGACAATTTGTGCATCCATATGCCTTTTTCTTAAATCACTGCTGCACTTTCTCTCTCTCTCTTATCTGTGGGTTTGTGGGTGGGTGGGTGGATGGATGGGTGGGTATACACTATGATGTCCACATGTTTTTTTTTTTTTGTGTGGGTTTTTCAGTTTGGCTTGCAGTTTATAATTTTCAGTTTTATATAATAATATATATACTTTTTTAGTCTGTATTCACTGCACATGTTTACAAGATGACAGCTCAAACGAGATGACCCATGTTGGTTGATGAGGCTAATAGAAACAACATGATTTGTCATGATTTGCATACTCATCTCTTTTGCACTTTGTAAGGCTTGAGCAATTGTTCTCGTATACATTCGTACTATGCATAATATGTATGCAATTTTCACATGTGTTTATAATTGTCCATTTTTACTTATACAAGTTTTAGATACATTTTGCTGTTTTCTCCATTAAGAGAGCATGGGAGTTTCTTTTATTCTTCTGGCAGAAAAGCAGGTCCTTCTTGTTCTTGTTCTTCTTCTCTTCCTCCATTCTTTTTTTTTTCTTCTTCACACACAGGCACAGGAATGCATGCACGCACGCACGCACACACACGCTCGCACTCTCTCTCTCTCTCTCTGGATTTATTATGTCATTATTTGCCTATGTTTTCTCTTGTCTCTTATTGAGTTTTCTCCCCATTGGAGATTGTCTCCCCCTTGGAGACTATCAGCTTGCTGAAGGTTCATTTTGAGAAGCATTTATTATTCTCCATTCACCCACTCAAGCACATACTGTTAGTTAGGCAGAATTATCTACCACTGCAGATATGAATGCTTATCTCTCCCTATTTCTTCAATCTAAGACATAAGAGCAAGCTTTGTTTATAACTGAATATATATAAATATAACAGACAATAAATTCCAAGGATAAGTATCCGAGCACCATTCCAGCAACTTACAGAGCAGCTCAGTGTTGCAATGACTGCAAGAAATATTCAATTATAAATAAAGCTTGCTCTTTATATATATATATATATATATATATATATATATATATATATATATATATATATATATATATATATATATGTGTGTGTGTGTGTGTGTGTGTGTGTGTGTGTGTGTGTGTGTAAGCTCAGCAGAAATAGGGCAGATATAAGTCCCCATCATTATTGTTGTTTATTTTTAGAGAATAATTGGTATGATAATTTTTTTTTTTTTTTTTTTTTTTTGCTCTTTAAGTCAGTTACTGTTTCAATCATCCTAAGAACAGCTATACCACACAAGGCCATATAAAGATATGCATAATCTGCATACACATGTACATGCCTAAACACGCTCATACACATGCATACGCCGACATGCTTACTTCACCATTTAGAGAGTGTGTCAGATTTTTTGGGACAGTTGATCTTGCATATTTATCCTGATAGACGCTGCTTCAGATTTTGGGAAATGGATCTCATTCATTTGTCTACACACAGTGAATGTCAGATTTGTGTATAGTTGATCCTATTTATTTTCTCTGTAAAGAGGATGCTTCAGATTTTAGAGATTCTGTTTATTTGTCAGTGGATGTATCAGATTGTGGACTGTCAGTCCCGTTTATTTCTCCATACAAAGAATGTATCAGATTTTGGGAAAGTTGATAATGTTGTAGTGTCTCACAATTTTTGTTTTGCCTTGAACTGTTTTTCAAAATAGATTTCACTGTGCAATGAGTTGAAAATAGCAGTTCAGTACCAAAAAGAACTGGATTAAGTATGCTTTATATATTCATTGATTCTGTTTCTTTGCAGTAGAATTCTTCATAATCTTTAAAATTGTCTTGAAAATTGAACACAGCAGTATGATTTTGATGACTTTCTTTTGTAGCACTTTGACACTAAATGAAACACTATGTTTAACTGGATCTTTTAAATGGTAAATCGGGTTTGAATTTTGGACAGTGCACTGTTGGTTTAAATAAACTGTAATTTTTAAGGAGACGGTCAACTGTGCATTGATTCATTCTATGTGTGTACAACTGAGTTGTGGGTATGTGGGGATACTTTGACAGTATATTTGTCAGTCATCAATTTTTTCTCTTAGACATTCTTTGGAAATTTTGAAGAGGATCAAATGTGCCAGTCTGCAAAGTGTATTATATGTATTGTCACTGCTTTATGATGTAATGATTTTTTCTTTTTTTTTTTCATACAAGATTGAGGTAGTACAAAATGATTTGATTAAAAAAAAAAAAAAAATGAAAATCAGTATACATTCACCTGGTCAGTGTTAATGGAAGTAAGTTTTGCCCTGAAAGACTTCAGATGCCCATGTGATAGAAGTTCAGTCACAAATTACCAGGTTTAACCTAAGACACTTGCCCAAACAAACAGCCAGTTCTCTGAAAGGTACTGGTCTTCTTACATGAAAATAGCTGTACATTCACAATAAGTATATCAAAAACAAAAACAAACAAACTGTATGCCCCCCCCCCCAACCCGCCTGCCCAAATCCCAACATCACACTGTTTTCTAAAAAGGGTTTTGCACTCAACAACAGTTTTTCCCACATTTTGAAACATTGCGAAAAGGGGTGAGGGGATGGGGGCAGAAATTGTGAAAGACAAGGGAACAAAAATGGGTTTGGGTGTTAAGGAGAGTGGAAGGCAGCTCACTAGCATAATACAGAGTTAACACCAAGTCAAAATTGTACAAAATTACACTCTTAGGAAAAAATGCTTATTTCTATAGCATGAAATTTATAGTCTCAGATAAGACATGTATTTTTTTTAGTGCTGGTTTATGGTTTTGAAGATGCATGTTTGTTCTGAACGTTTTATGAGTGAAGTGTTCAAGTTTGAAATGATATACAGATATAAGCCACCAGTTGGTCCTGTGTGATCCATAAGCAATGCTATGATTATGTACACTATTTTCTTGCTCCCTCCTAAGATACAGGTTGGGGGGGGGGGGGGGGGGGGGGGGGGGGGGGGGGGGGGGGGGGGGAGAGGGGAGGGGGAGGGGAGGAAAAGGAGTGAGAGATTAAGACTTCTGGTATGATCATCAGCATTACAGTTTGTTATAGCCATCAAATAAAACTGTGCAAAAAGTTAATGATTTTAAGTGTGTCTGGTCGGTAGACATACTCGCCTGTAAAACATGCATATTCAGTGATTTTGTACAAAGATGTATGTGATTAACATCGTGCACAAAAGATTCAAGATCACACATGTACAGTTTATAACACAGACAAGAACATAACATACTGAAAACATATAACGCATTCACAACCAAAATGATATGCTAGGTCATGTAAGGAGACTCATGGTAGATGAGTCATACCCAGGTTTATAAAATTATTTATGGTTTTTTGTCTGCTTACTCTGAAAGAGAGAGAGCAGTTGGTGGAGAGAAAGGGAGAAGCTCAGAGGGAGGGAGGGAGAAAAAGTGTCAGACAGAAAGGTGGGATGATAGAGAGAAGGAAAGAAAGGACATATTTGAGTCAAGAATACCAGGGGAAAAGAGAAATTCAATCTTGTTGATAGAAAACAACGGTCTTTCTTTCCTTTCAGCGTACGCAGGCTGATACTTACTCCTGCAGATACTGCCTGTATTGACAGTGTATGACCGTTTTTCATCCTGCCATTAACCTGTTGAGTGCCAGCGACCGATATTTCCATCAATAAATACTTCTGCTTCAGTGCCAGCGACCGAAATTTCAGTCTGTGATCTTTCGCATTTCTAGCTGGAAAACCCTAGTGATTTCACCTGACTTATTTGGTGTATGACGAAGGTTTAGGATCCCATCCAGTGGCCAATTAAATCATATTTCATGATGTGTACACATATTGTGTGTGCCCAGTCCTTTGAAAGTGAAGACCCCACAGGCTCTGAGTAGTTTTTCACTCACCAACAGTAGCAGACGACACAACACCCAGACTTGGCGGCCTACAGTCGACCCGAAAAACCTTTTCTGCTCTCGAAACAGTGAATACTATTTTAAAAGAGGGCGATTCAAATCGTGAGTCAGTCAGTTCACTTGACACATGGGAAAGTGACAGCGATTTGGTGCATGCATCGTTCATGGGACAAGTTGACCCAGCTGACACAAGTGTCAGTACACTGAGTGAGTCGGCCAGCGTGTGTGATGCTTTCAGTCTGTTGGTGGCGAAAGAGAAGACGGACCGAGTGAGGAGGGGGGTTCACAGCAGAGGGAGAGGGAGGGGCAGTGTGTCAAGGGGGTGTGGCAGACAATCAGCAGCTGCAACTCGAACTAGGACAGCTAGGTTTCAAGCGAATTTTTCACTACCAAATATTTATAGCCCAGCAACACTGCCATTTAGTGGAAACCCGGGGATTAAGTTCCAACTGGCGAAAACTTCCAGCTGCATATGTTTATATTTTACAAATATTTTTCTAACAATTTTATCCTTTTTTCCACATTTGTTTACATAACAGCATGATGCTCATACCCAGATAAAGATTTCTGTTTGATTTTGATGTCAACACAAAGAGGAACAGTGCAGATTCCTAAAATGTACAGTTTTATGGGGTTTCTTAGCTGGATGAGGAGCTATGAATTTTTGTTTATTTTATGCAAAAACACCCAAAAATCCTTGGAAAGGGGAATGCACTCATTTACACAGACGCTGGCACTCAAGGGGTTAAGGCAGCCATGCTCCATCTTCAGGGAAGAAAACAACAGTAAGTTTGCAGACAAACTCTCAGAATGTGTGTCAGAGCTGGAATAGATGTGTGACTGTAAGCAAGTTGCCAAGACAAGATGATCATAGTATGCACTCCCCTTGATGCACTCTTTCAACAGCTATATCCTTAGTACGAATTGGTCAGGAATGCCAGATTTCCTTAAACAAACCAACTTTACCAGGTTAAGACATGAAATTGGCCCTAACCCCCCCCCCCCCCCCCCCCCTGCCCCCCCCTCACACACTCACACACACACACACACACACACACACACACACACACACACACACACACTCTTTCCACAGTTTTTGATTTTCTTTATTTCATGCCTGAGGTGATCAAGTTTGTTGGAGAAGGGAAACCAGGAGGAGAAGGGGGGGGGGGGGGGGGGGGGGGGGGGGGGGGGGTGTGCAGAGGATGTAAGTGAGGAGAGGAGCTTGTCTAAGTATGTACCTTTTTTTTAACTATGTTTATGTAGTGATTATGAGTATGTATTCAGAGTCTTAATGCTGCTGCATGTTTTTTTAAAGAGAGTGATGGTTTGTGACAGGTCAGCCCGCTTTCGGGCAGCCGGCCTATGGGCAGCCAGCCTATGGTCAGCCAGCTTATGGACAACCAGTGCAGCCAGGCTATGCCCCCCCACCGGGACTGGACAAGCGACTACAGTAGTGGTTACCCAGCCTGCTGTGGCCGTGGTTCAGACCTTCCGGGAGTCTCCAGTCCACACCCGCTGCCCCCATTGTCAGGCGGAGATTGTCACGGCGACGCACTATGAGACGGGCACCTTCACGTGGATTATTTGTCTGATTCTCTGCCTGGTCGGGTAGGTGCTGGGTAGGGGGAATAAAAAACAAAAAAAAAACCCTGCTGTGCATGTTCGTGCTGGCACGTATGCATGCTCACATGCACTACACACACATACACGTACAACTTTGTTGAGAGGAGGGAAAAGGCTCTTTCTCTGAGCTTAATAAAGCGTGGAAAAGATAAAGTCGCACTTTTTTTTTTTTTTTTTTTTTTGGCCGTCCCAACCTCTGCATCACCTCAGAGGCAGTGCACCCATGCCGCTCATTCCGACACCCCGTCCACAGCCACAGCCTGGTCGGCCCCACCGCAGCCCCGGCACCGGCCATCCACAGGGAGCAGTCATTGTCAAGTCGCTAAGAGGCAACCCACCGAAGGAGACACTGCGCTGCTCCCCAAGTCACTTTGGTGGTGTTCAGTGGCGCCTGTTCTGAGCTAACATACGCAGGACACCACCTACTAAGCCCCCTACTGACAACAATAATTGCTTAGTCGCAGAGCCGGCATGAGTGAGCTCTCCCTCCAGAGGGCGCCACCACGTCCGTCCAACGACAGCCGCCCATGGACTCGCCGATACCGGTGACCCAACGGAACCAAACCAAAGCCACAGACATGGAGAGGACATCGAAACCGAGGTCACCATGAGAGCAAGGCATGAAGGGCCACAAAATTTGAGACTTTTTTTTTTTTTTTTTTATGCTGATAGATGAGAATGAGGATGATGAAGATGATGCTATGGATTTCCATTTCGGTCTGAGACTACATGACAGGGCTGTACTCTACGCTTCCTTTCATAATATATCCGGGACGTCAACCAGGCCGGAGAGATACAGGCACCTGCAGTGTTGGTCAGGAAATTTGAGCAACACTCAGAAATGCATCCACTAAGTGGATGAAACTCAAGTGTGTGGTCCAAGTCTTCCCAATTGAGTCCGCAGCAACTTCAACTCTGGTAGGAGCCGGTCGGGGCAGAAAAACCCACATGACTCTGGGATTCAAACCCACGACCTTCCAGCCAGGAGTCCACAACGCTAATCACTTCGCCACGGCAGCTGGTAAAATTGCACGCTTTGCTTATAATAATGGGGAAAAAGTGTCACTATTGAAACTTAACACCCTTACAAAAAAAGAAAACAAATCTTTTTATTCTTAGGATTACCAGCTCATTTCAGTCTTAACTACGAATGGAAATCAAACAATAAACATAAAATTAAGAACTGAATAGTAAAAATGTAAAATTCAGCATATATACCAGTCTGAAAATCCAGTTAATGAAAAGGTAGGTGGATGAGTAATTCTGATACTTAACGTCTTTTGCAGACCTTCTGTTGGGAGGTGTAGTGAGCACCAGAGCAGGCAATGATAATCCACCATAGAAGGACTCTTTAGGCTTGCTACATCTGGTTGCTAATAGCAAGGAAGTGGTAAACAAGAAAATGCCCTTCATGACCTGAGAGACGCATGTTGAAAGAAATGTAAAATGTGAAGAGCACCCCCCCCCCCCCCCCTCCCCCTTCCCCCATCCCCTCAGCCTACCCCCCCCCCCCACTCCTCAGAAAAGAAAGAAACAAAAAAAAAAGAAAAGGGGTATTGATTTCAGAGCAAGTTGTTCACAGACAAAACTTTTTTTTTTTTAACCTCAATATTTGTTGCCTTTGTTATGAGTAGATTTCCAACCTCTTTGCTGAGTGTTTTGATTCCACAAACTTTTTTTTTCATGGTTTGTTTCATTCCAGGTGTGACTTTGGTTGCTGCCTGATCCCCTTGTGTGTGGATGGCTGCAAAGATGTTATCCATTCCTGCCCCAACTGTCGCCAGCAGGTGGCCCGTTGGAGCCGCATGTAACTCGACCAGCTTGGCTGCTGACTGCAGGATGGTGGGCTTCTTTGGAAGATTGCAAAAGGTGCTGGAACCCAGGAGATGTGCTGCAGAGATCACCCAGCTATCATCAGAAAAGGAAGGAAAGCTGCTTGTTTTGATTGCAGCTCAGCTGTTTGTTTTTTATTTTGTCTTTTATTTTCTTTCTTCTTTTCCTTTTTCCCTTCTATTATTCAGTTCTATTCAAGAAGTGTTTTTGTAATTTTGTGTGTGTGTGTGTTTTTTTTTGTTGTTGTTGTTGTTGGGTTTTTTTGCGTCTTTTTCAAAATGAATTCTTTCTGTGATATTTTGCTTACCCGAGGAGTAATGTTAGGAATCTGTTTCTGTGTGTTTTTTTGGACCACTTATAATGGACTCAGATTCCAGTCAGTGGTAACAGCTGTCTCAGTTTTTTTTTTTTTTTTTTTTTACCTCAAGCGCAATCATACATACCAACAGTATACTGGATAGTTATTATCTCATGCAACTTTTTATATACATGGCAGTTTAATTTTGATGTGATTGTCTGTTTCGTGGTGGAATTTCATGGTGGAACACAATTCTTTGATGCATATAGCCACTAACAGTGTTTTCATAGTATGTTGATGACCATGCTGGGAGTTTTAACTCTTGAGTGTGTCATATTCTTTTATATTTCTGTGTCTAACTCGTCTACTTTTATCCTTTTGCTAGGAGGAAGAGCGCTTCAAGGACATGGAACGGTGGTTGGATCTTTGGTGTGAATATTTAGGACATTTCAAAAGAACATCTTCCTCTGTCATCTGCACAAAATCTTTTACTTAAAATTGTCCAGGGATTTTCCAAATCAACCCTCCTTCCTTGTACTTCAAAAAAAAAAAAAAAAAAAAAGGGATTATGAATTCTGCTGAAGACATCAGCAGACCCAGAGAAATATGTTTTCCGTTTCATTTTCATTCAAGAATTTATGGCTGGTCATGGATTGAAAAGAAGATTTTTTTTTAAAGGTATTTCAACAGAGAAAAGGTAGATTGGTGGAAAATTTAAGGCAATGCCTTAACCCTGTTGTGTGATTAATACAAACATTTTATGACTGAAATAGTTTTGCCATTTTATTACAACAGCATTTCCTATTGTTCTTGGTCTTAGGTTAAAACTGTGTATAAGTCCTTGAAACAAAATTTGTTCTTTGCTCATATTCTACATGGTTTACTGATGTTGAAAACTAAAGGCATCATTGTTTGTTCTCCACCTCATAGGTTTGTCCATAGAAAGGATGCGGGAAACTATTTATCGCTGGTCATTCCATTTTGATAGTCGCGCTACCCACCAGTGCTTTGCTGTCCACACTCCATTCCAAGCATGGGTGACAGGGTGGAAGTTTTTCCACTTGATTTTAATTTTCACATTTTGTTCCCAATTTCTTCTTTTCTTTTTTTTTTTTTTTTCCAAGCCTTCATGCTGGCGTGGCAGTGGGGAAAGAATTGCCTTTGAATGTATGTTGTCCATCTGCTAAATGTGTTAACCAGTTTAACAGAACCAGGACTAATATAGTTGAAATTATATTTTTGATTATGTGAGTTGAAAAGATGATTAGAGAAAAGAAAAACAGTTTTAACAGTAATTTAAAGTGTGAGGTTTGTTCCAGTTTTTAAGTGACTGAATTGATAAAGTTTACATGGCAATTTCCTCTTTTCCTCTTTTTGGACTAATTTGCTCAGTTGAAAATGATGATGTTCTGTTTAGTCCCCCAATTTCATGTAACAGAATATTCATTTTCAAGGTTAAAGAAGTAGCATGGTTGAATGATTTGGGAGGCAGCTTGCAGAGGTTTGTATACACACTTAATCCCTTTCTCGTGTTTTTGTTAATCCATAACCTTTTTTTCTTTCTATTTTCGGTTGTGTTTTTTGACAGTGTAGGTTAAAAAACATAATCAGATTCAAGGATTACAAAAAATCTGTTTTAATGCTCTTTAATTTTGTGGTTTGTTTGTTTTACTGTGGTTATCGTACTCATTTATGAAATGTCATGCTTTTTGCATGGATTTAGGTCAATCAGATTTTGAATTCCCTACTTTAGATTTAGCTCTTGTCTTACTTACAGTAATCTGATGAATTTCACAAACCTTGTTTTCCTTTTTTGCTGTTTTTTTTTTTTTTTTTTTTTTTTTTTTTTTTTAATTCATGGACAGCTAGACAGTCTTCCTTTTCTTTTTTTTTTTTTTTTCAAAAAGTTCTGTATCATTTTGCCATTGAAAACGCAGTCTTACTGTGAATTGTTTTTGGGAATGGTTGTTAATGCAGTAACTTGAATTGTAGATCAGGTCCTGCCAAAAATGCCAGGATGTTAGGAGAGGAACAGGGAAAGAGAGGAGCTGGGAAATGAAGGCACCAAGGAATGAGTGTTGTGATGAAAATTTTACAGATCAGTGTCTGAAGAAGAAAAAAGAAAAAAAAGACAGTGGCTTGCTTGGACCATAGAAAAGTAGTTTCTGTGTACATCAGGCAATGGCAGTGCCATGAAGTGAGGCTTCGTTTCTTTAGAAAAAAAAAAAGTTTCACTTTACTCTGAGAATCTAGTGACATTTCTGCTTAAGATACAACTTTATAAGCATTCCTGGAGGTGTTTCCTGGATGGATTCCACAGAACCACCTAAACAATGACAGGCATATTGTAGCTGTATTCAAGCTTCACATAAATTCTGTGGTATCGACTTTCCCTGACAGAAATATTGGGATTTATTAATTTCAAATAGTTAATACATAGAATTTAAAATGTAAAGCATTTGTTTTATTTAAATATTTGCTGTTATTCCTTGCATACCAAAGAATACTCCCATTTTACAGGAGAGAGAGAATTCAGATGGATGACCGTTTGGCTTTAGAGGGTATTTGGCTTCATTCAGCTGTGCTTGTCTTGAGATCTTGTTCCTGCTTGAACACACTGTTGTGATTTTTTCAAGGATGTTAGTGCCAATGGTTTTTTTCCTTCGTTCTTTACCTCTGGCTTTTTGCTTTTATATCAATCAATGAAAGGAAAAGAAAACGCTAAACAAGCAAACAAACAAAAAAAATCTTTGCTTTCAGTTTTCTTGAAATGATTTAATCCAGAGTTAAAAATCAGTGGTGCTCTTTGTCAGTATTATAATTAGGTGGGTTTTGTTTTGTTTTTTGAAAGGATAACAGACCTGTTTACCCTAAAACTGCTGTTGGTGTAGTTTTTAAGTAAAATGAGCCCGTTTTTTTCTTCAAAATATGTGCACTCATCTTCCAAATTGTGTAAAAGCATGGGGAAGGATTTTGTTTTCCAAGGATGTCACAGGGCTGAGGGCAGACAGTTGCGGATACCTGATCTTACCATAAAAAAGTTACATCTAGTTGCAAAGTGAGGCGACTGCAGGTGGAAATCTAAACAAATTTTAAATATTAATGTTAGCGCACCGCAAAAAAAAACATGGACAAACGAATCACCAGACAAAGCACGACACGTTTCGACCTCACAGGTCTTCTTCAGGCAAGAAACAAAACAATCAGGACAATGAAAATGAACGAGCAGACAACGCCTATCTTGCGCTGAAGTGGATGAAGATAAGTGATTGCTCGTTTATTTTTGTTGTCCTGATTGTTTTGTTTCTTGCCTGAAGAAGACCTTAGAGGTTGAAACGTGTTGTATTTTGTCTTGTTATTCATTTGTCCACATTTTTGTTGCGGTGTGCTAACATTAATATAAAAATTCACACCAAAAAAAATTTTTCCAATTAAAATTACTTCTAAAACTAATTCATCAGTATATTCTGCAGAATTTCTGGTTCTCAAGCCAATTTTTTTTTTTTTTTTTTTAGGGGGGTAGGGGGAGGGTGTGTATATTCGGAGCCTGTTGTCCCAGCTATAGTTCAAATGTCATCCAGATGCAAGTCCACATGTACGATTTACCAAGAGTTGTTGCCGTTTGGTCATAGTGCACAAATGGTTACACATTGCAAGAGCAAGTACTGCTCAAGAACCTGTCTGAAATTTTTTTTTGTTTAGTTTGTCATATTGTATTTTCACCAAACATACATACAGAATACGGTGACATCATATGGGTAAACAGGTCTGTAATAGTGAATTTAGCGTCCTGTGGTACTACTGGAAAATTTTTCAGGAAACAAGAAATTAGAAAATTACCTTAATTAATCAAGGTTTGATTAAAAGAAAATTGGTACAGAACAGCTGTTCCTCAGATGTGCCAAGTTCCTTTTATGTAGTTGCCGAGCGGTAAGTACCGTCGGTTATTAAATGTAAACATAAAATGTTTTTTTTGCTTGAGTATGTTTTTAAATGTTCTCCCTTAAACTGAACATGCAAATGTGTGTTCATCTGTACTTGTATCTGAACGTTTTATTTGTGAATGTGAATATCTGAATATATATACTCATAATGGAGACAGGATAGAAAATCTCTTGTGTTGTTATTATAGAATTTAATTCTGATCTTCTTGTCTGTTTTTAAGATGTAAAAAAAAAATCGTCTTTGATGTTCTGTATTCCTTCAATTTTCTGATTATTGACACATTTTTTAACTTCATTGATCATCTCTGATAACATGTAATTTTAAATTTCATTGGACAGTTCAGCATGCTTTAAATTCATCCCACAATCTGGTGTCTTTTGCAGTGAAACATTAAGGAATGTAACAAACTATGCCTTATTTTTCTGACTAGTGAATGTATAAAAGTCATTGGAAAGAATTTTTTTTTTTTTTCAGATGTCATTCCAACAGGAACAAGATGTACATTCACAGTTGCAAGAAAGGAACAAAAGTAAACTCTGCTGTCATGGAAAAGGCTTTGCCAAATTGTTGTATCTTTATGTTGGAAGTCCTCGGATGATGTTAGACCTGTAAACTGCAACAGTGACTGCAACAGGCATTGGCTGATGCAGTGGAAGAAAAGGATCAGTCTTGGTTCTGCATAGGTTCACAAACAGTTTTGCCTTACAGTTATGGAAAGGAATAAAAGGACCACCTACAGTTTTTCTGCTCAAGTAATTGTGGGTGGTGGTATTCATCTGTGGCACGGTCTGGTATAATAGAATGGAGGGTACAACAGCCTAGTCCAAATTTGAAAATACAAATAAACACAAAAAACAAGGTGCAAAATAACACAGTACCAAACACATCGAGTTTTGCTGAAAACAATACTCCCCAAATGGCTGACAGCAGCAATCTGTTTTAGTATCCTGGACAAACACTTTTTTTTTTAAGTCTATAGTGTTTTCAGATGCATTATGGAGGGAATGGAATGAAAAGAACCAACCCAGGTTTTCCCTGGCCCAGTCTTCATCAGTATTATAGCCTGAGCTAATGGAGTAATTCCAGAGCTCATCTGTGATGTTATCTGATGGAATGGAATACAAGGACAGACAAGTTTATGATACAGTTCTCATGAATAATATTGACTCCCATACACCTTTTTTCCCAGTGTTATTGCGGGACAAAATTAAGCAGCTCATGTTGAAAACGGTCTTGTTAAACATTTGGTGGATCACAAAATTTTGGTGCATTGTTGGGAAAGGGCATGGCATAGAAATATCAAACTGGTTTTTTTGTGAAAATAACAATTCACAGTTATTGTACAGAATGCCATTTGTTAGTCTGAAAAGTAAGGTGTAGTGTTTTATATTTGTTCAATGTATTGTGGTGTTGAATGAATAAATATGTGCTGTACACATACTCTCAATGGTTTTCTGTTTATGATTTTGTTCCGAAAAAAATGTGAATGTTAACGTTCATGCTCTGCTCTCATTTCTAAACAGAGGATTTAAAATTTCCTGTGAACACATCAAAACAGAAACTTAAGTCATAGGACAGCGCATGCATTCAAGAGAGCTGTCTCAACCACAGATGCTTTCATGTCATGACACTGATCAGCATGGCTAACTTTCCTCAAGCTAGAGCAATGCAAACTGCCTGATTGTCAGTGCAAACTGTTGAGTGTAACCAATTAAAAAAGGGATGAAAGACTCCACAGCCCACTTTTCACTGTAATCATAGGGAAGGGACTAAGAGGAGCAAGTTTTGGCAATGCCAACAGGTTCTGAATAAGCCTACTTAACGTTTTCAGCCAGGTTTAACCCCTGTGGGGTTCCACAAGTGTCCGTCCATGGGCCAGTTCTATTTGCTCTGTATGTCAGATCAGCACTCGTTGCTACATGAGAGCTTTGCTGATGACACTCCGATGCACAAGTCACGCACTGTATCTGAACTCGATATTGTCGGTGATGTTCAAAGCTGTTCCCAAGACTTAAAGAAATGGATGACTTTGAATTGCAGCTGAATGACGACAAAACTGAAGTTCTTCTCCTTGCTCCTCCCGAACTCCAAGATATCCCTCCCTTCCTTCCATCAGTATCAGAAGTTCTGATATTCAACTCATCCCAGACTTGTAACCTCGGCGTACTAGTCCACTGCCTACTGTTTCCTTCGTTACCTTATACAGTGGATTTGGGGATTATCCAGTACCCTCATGCTTTCACCTGCTCAGCCTCGTGTCTGACTTGAAGGGAACTCCAGCGAATGACGCACAGTTTCAACTCGTATGTCCTATGTAGTATATCCAATTCAGTCTCATTGCTTCACTGTGTATTCTCACTAATTTCGGAAGGATGCACAAGGATAGTGTTGTGGGGACCTAATCCATTCTGTGATCAGTCACAGTGAGAACGACCGCCCGGTAGTTCTACAACCGATCGAGATGACGTTCTGCAATGGCTTTAGCTGCCATTGCTTGTATAGCGAACTGGACTTTTTTTTCTTCCAAAAGTCATCATTGTATCAAACTTTATATCCAAGTAGCGTAAGCTGTCAGTTTTCTCTATTTTGTAGTCCGTTGAGGGGAAAAAAAAAACACCTAATGAGGATGATTTGTTTGCTGTCTTGTTTTTGAGTGAGTAGACCAGTCTTTGGACTTACATGCGATTGGTGGAAGATCCAGTGTGTGTGTGTGTGTGTGTGTGTGTGCAAGCGCGCGTGCGTGCGTGCGTTTGTGTGTGTTTGTGTGTGTGTTCATGAGCGTGCTAGAGTGTGTGAAGAGGGCGGGGGGGAGAGAAAGAGAGACAATGAATGAATGAACGAATGAATGATTGATTTACTGACATAGCTTACACAGCCGATTCTCAAGGGAATTGGGGTGGGGGTTGTTCACAAAAGTACTGTCACAGAATAAACACAACTATATATAGATGTCTGGAAAAAAAAAAAAAACATCGCAATGAGAAACCAGATCGCGGAAGAAAATGTACACCAAGACGACTGTCAATGCAACGGGAAACAAGTTCATCCACAGTCATCAGGATTTCGGTGTGTAACAGCTGTGTTGTCGCTGGACGTCGCCTTAACGTCGCCCTGTGAGAACCGAGAGCGCTGTCCATGTTTCTTTTCATCTCCTGTAGATGTCAAAATGTCACTGATTGTCACACTATCTGAAGGATCACTCTGCGGCTGTTTCAGCTGAGAAATGTCTTCGGGATCACCTCCCCATTCAGTATCACGATTGCTCCCATTCACTTCGGCATCTTCAGTTTTGTGCTGCCTGGCAGTCTCGTTAGTAACAGGCGTCGGGTCATGTTCGCATACCACGTCACAGGACTCAACACAGTCTCGATCAACACAAGGTTCGACACCGTCTTGATCAACACAAGGCTCGACACAGTTCCGATCAACACAAGGCTCAACACAGTCTTGATCAAAACAAGGCCCGACCGCCTCGATGTCCAACATGGAGGCTTCATGGTGTGTCCATGTCACGGACTGTTTTTCACAACGACCCATGCCGATTTCCTGTCGAATGTCATCGAGCTGTAGCCTATTTCTCGCGCGTGGCTGGGACATGGAGGGAGGGGTGCGGTTATCATACAGAAAAATGTCACCGCTTGCCGTTTGGTTTTTGTCAGTTCGTGTCGACAAGGCTCGGCGGCGTCGTAGAAACAAATCCGACGGAGAAGATGAACGCTCGCTTTCCTTTTTCTGCTGTCTCGCTCTGTGGGTCTCAGCTCTGTGTTTGTCCCTGTTGAGTTGAGACGGGCATTTCCGTCGATACATCGCACTGTGGTTGTTCGTTCTTCTTCTTCTTCAGCGTACGCAGGCTGATACTCCTGCGGGCACCCTCTGTATAGGGAGTGGGGTTTTGTGTGTATGACCGTTTTTTTTTTTTAACCCGCCATTAAGGCAGCCATACTCCCAACTTCGGGGAAGGTGCATGCTGTGTGTAACGTGTCATCCATACCCTACGGCCAAACTGGCCTTCTCTTCCGAAAGTTGGTGATGGGATTTTACGTGTGTGTGCAAGATGTTATTATGCGTGCGTTCACATACGAAACCTCGGTTTATAGTCTCATTCGAAGGACTGTATGGAAAATGGAGTCAGACCCAATGTTAACTCCGAGGGAAAAATCCCCCTGTACCGAAACGGCCGGGGGGAAATTCGAACCCGCAACCCCAAGATTAAGCTCGAGTCGCAGGGGGCTGGTCGGTAATCGTTGTTAACCGGAGAATGACTGTTTTGTTTACCACGGCCCTCAATTTTTAATGAAGACAGTGTCACTCCTGTAGCGCAGCATTAAGTGTGGCTTCCAAAGGACACGGTAGACTTCAACAGGCATTGAACGCGTAACAAGTGATGTTGGCAGAAATTTTCCGGAGCAGCTTGAAAAACACACTTGCTAGGAGCCAGACAAGGGAAGCCACTCAGTGTGTGTGTGTGTGTGTGTGTGTGTGTGTGTGTGTGTGTGTGTGTGTGTGTTCATGAGCGTGCTAGAGTGTGGGGGAGGGAGAGAGAGAGAGAGAGAGAGAGAGGGTGGAGGGTAAGTGAGGGCGCATGTTTATGTGTGTGTGTGTGTGGGGGGGGGGGGGGGGGGGGTTGTTGTGTAGCCTATATGCCAGTGTGTGTGTGTGTGTGTGCGCGCGCGCCTGCGTGTGTGTGTATGTGTGTGTGTGTGTGTGTGCGCGCGCGCGCCAGTGAGTGCATGTGTATGTGTGTGCGTGTGTAGGGACTGTTTTTCTCAAAGGGCTATAGTATGGAGCTCTTGACATCTGTGGGCAGTTGCTGACAAGTTCTGGAATGGATTGGGTGGTGGATTTTATCTCCTCGGTCTGTCAGGTTCTTGTTCATTTTAATGTAAACGCTTTCGGCTCACCTCAGAAAAGTCACTATATAGTGGTCGGTTTGTGCAGATTTAACCTCCTACACACGGTAACATTCTCCTCTGATCATAAGGCACTGTGTAACTCATTCGAAAACGTTTTATCAGTAACAAAATACCTGTGTGCGTTATGAAAGATTACCCGAATACGAACTTGCGACATCGAGCGACTTGTGACCTTGGTTCTGTACAAAAACACAAGGGAGTGACGGGTAATCTATATAATTATTTAAACAAAAGTAATAGTCCTCCAAAGAGAAGAAAACAGTATAGAAAATTACAATGCCACTCTTCTAATTTTCGGCCACGTGGCCCTTTTTCAGAGAAAAAAAAATGCAACTACGTGATGTCCATCTTTGGGAACTGGTCAGAGCAAAAAAAAAAAAAAAAAAAAAAAAGCAGATTTAATTATTTAGAACACCTGGAAGGAAGTGCACGAGTGGCCCAAAGGTTGCTTTCAGTCGACATTCCCCAAACCTAATTCATCACCCTTTCTCGGGTATGCGGTAAGTGGAATTCAATTAGCACGTGTAGTATACCGATGTATGTACACGTTTACCTATCACCTTGATGATAATCGAAGTTCGGATTGTTGTTCTATTGATGTTGTGTCAGCAGAACTGTGGTTGACACCCACTCGTGATTGTCGCCCTTCGTCACATGGCGATTTTTGACTAGATATCCCTGCCATTTCCCAGAAAATGTAATGTTCCTAGCTTTTTTTTTTTTTTTTTTTTTTTTTAATTAGAACTTTACTTCCCGTACAAACTTATAATCTCTGCTTGTGGAAATTCTGACTTATCCACCAATTCATTTGTCAAGATCATGCTTAGTTTTACTGACTCATAGCCATATTCTTTACTGCCGTACAGTGGTGCCGTATTTAATTCTGTGAATGCATGTGTGTGTGTGTGTGTGTGTGTGTGTGTGTAACGACCTTTAAGTGTATAGAGATATTCATTAAGGTCAAATGCAAGTGCACATACCATAAATACAAGTCAGAATGTCCAAGCTTTCAAGATATCAGTAGTGCTTGTGAGACAGTATCTCTATGATCAGTATCACTTTCATTAAAATATGCATTTCCTCCTCCTTTTTTAAGATTTCAAGAGAGCGACCCTTCAATATTTTTTGGGCAAGTTCCTTTGATTTTTGAGAGATTGAAAATATTTATTAAAAAATCAGTCATGTTGGCCTGCTGCACCAAAACTGCATCATTTATGACAAAGAATAGAACATTTGATTGTGTGTGTGTGTGTGTGTGTGTGTGTGTGCGCGCGCGCGCGCGCGTGTGTGTGTGTGTGTGTGTGTGTGTGTGTGTGTGTGTGTGTGTGTGAGCATTCATTTACAGTCATGTTCAGAATGTTATCATTGCAAAATTTCTTTACTTTATTTCTTTGATGATATTCACATGGATGCAACTTCTTTCTGTTTTTGACAGAAATCCATTTTTTCTAATTGTAAAAACAGAAGTTCCATCTTATAGGGGTGAAATTCAAAACAAACACACAAAAACAAACGAACAAAGGAGAAAGTGATAAAAGAAAATAAAAAGCAGGCAAGAAAACAGCTTTCCCCCCAAACCAGAAGCAGAACTTTTCTGTCTCTGCCCATGAGAACGCAGTGAAGCAAGTGTGTCAAACATGGGCAAGCTGTTTATGCTTCTCAATCAGATGATAAATAGAAGCTGCTTGTAAACCCAACGAGCGGTCTTTTAGTCCCAGGATCCAAACTTTCAGCTCTCGTTTTTTTTGTGTGTTGTTTTGTTTTTGTTTTGATTTTCAGAAGTTGCACGCATACATTCAAGAGCTCTGTGCTGTAAAGGACATTGAGAATAAATGTAAACTAATCTCTGTCGTTGCCTCTACAGCAGCTCAAGAACCACTATGGTTCCATCGTCATTTTTTTTACATCCGTGTCATCCCCATTGCTTTGTGACCAAAGTTTTTTTTTTTTTTTTTTTTTTACATGTGCAAGCGTTACTTAGCGTTTCCGGTAAAATCACAACATGCACAGCACAGTATGTAAGTTTCTGTCTTGTTATCAAACTCATCTATCTATTAAAAAAAATGAAAAGATCTATGCAATCATTTTTCCTTCTTCAAGAGTCTTCAGCAACATTGTTGGTGAGGCACGTCAGTTGGTAAAGCAGTCTCCTAATTGTTTATGAGTATCAGACCATTGCACTCCTTTCACAATGCCTTTCGCCATCAAGTCTTTGATCCCATTGATTTCCAGCCTCAAATATTTTTTCTGTCACCTGTTTCGTAGACTTCAGAGCATCATGAAGTGACTTGCAATCGGTCATACAGACAAGAGGTAATCCATCAGCTCTTGCTTTTCCTGTACCCATTTCAGTGAATAAGGTAGAAACAAATACTGCTGCATCAATTCCTTCTGCCTTGGCTATTGTGTGCCCCCAGTGCACTTCTGACCACTCTGTGAATCTTCTTTGAGTGCCAGTGAATAGGAATAACCTTTTGTTCATCATTGGCTGAGAACATGATAATATTATATTCACTCGTGTTCTCCTTCGTCATTCACATTTCCAAAAGAATTTTTGAATAAATGTTAGTGAACTGCGAAAAACACGTGGACGAACGAATCACAAGATAAAACATGACGCGTTTCGACCTCTTAGGGTCTTCTTCAGGCAAGATACAAAACAATCAGGACAACGAAAATGAACGAGCAATCACTTATCTTCATTCACTTCAGCGCAAGATAGGCGTTGAATGAAACGCAAGATAGGCGTTCCAAATGAAGCATCTGTATGAACAGTCAGTCTCAATGGTCCAGATCCTAAATGATGAAAGTTAAAAGCAACATGTTCTGACTTGGTCCTTTTGATGACTTTCGCATTCTTGCAAATGGTGTACCATCTTTTATACTCAATGATGTATTCAGCCAATAACACATTCTCTCCTTTTTGTACTCCCAGTTCTTATAGAACAGAGAGTACTTTACAATGGGAACGAAGAAATGCTGTCTGTGTGTCTGTCTGTCTGTCTGTGTGTCTATCTGTGTGTCTGTCCGTGGTCAAAAGGTGTTCCACTCGCTCCAGACAAAAGTTCTGAGCCGATCTTTCTGAAAATGTGTAGGTATGTTCATTATGGGTCATGGATGATGCCCAATGTTTTATTTTTACCAGAATAGCCGTTACTGACAGTTATAACGGCCCAAAACGGTTTTTTTTCTTCTTTATGGAATATCTCAGAAAGTACTTGGCCGATTTATAAGCGGTTTAGATTATCTTGTGACAAATCGGAGCCTCTTTCTATATATGTGAGTGATGACATGCTGAAAATCCATTCAACAACTGTTAAAAACCATTATTTTGCTGTTATTTCTTATATGTAGATGGATTTTAATGAAATTTGGTATATAGAAAGGTTATCACACACAAGTGGCATTTCTATATAGCGTTTTTCAAAATTTGACCGTTAAAAACCGTTATTCTTGACATATTGTCCGACCTGGATGAAATTTGGTAGGCACATAAGCTTTAGTCCAGTGAGGACTAAAATACCGGTTTCAAAAATGTACCTCGGTTAAATAACCGTTAAAACCATTATTTTGCTGTTATTTCTTATATATTGGTAGGTTTTTAATGATATTTGGTATATAGAAAGGGTATCACACTCTATCTATGAAAGTACTGTATTTGACGGATTTTAAAATAGCTTTCGATCTAATAACTGACTGGTAGATCATGGGCATTTTCATAGCAAACATGCTCTTGACATGTACACGCGTATTCAAGATAAACTGGAGCACGTTTATATGCTTTGCATCTTCTTTTTTTTTTTTCTTTAAATATCTCAGAACCTGAATGAGCAGAATATGCCAGGTCGGCTTCATCTCGTAGAAATGAGCATCAAGAGCAGTCAGTAAAATATTCATACCATCCGCTGTGTTCAGTTCCGCTGCATCGATACCTAAAGTTCTAGTTCTAGCTTGTCCAGTTAGCGATAACATAATTGCTAAAGCTTGTTTCTCGGGTTTCACATCTGTCACCTGCTCCATGATCCACTCTTCAATTTTATTTTTTGGTGCAGCATCCCATAGATTGTGTGCGGTCCGAGACTCGGCGATATTGTATATTTTAGCGCCATCCTCACGCTCTGCTACTATCGCACGAACGGATATTGTGCGTTTGGGTTGTAGAACTATTATACAAAAGGAATTGAGCTTTGATGTATTAGGGGATGTTACTAGAAGATTTGGGGATGTGGGGATCTACTAAAGTAATTATGGGATGTTAATAAATCGACACTGCAACTGACTAATGACTAAGATTCCTATGTGCCGTTCCCGAGAGAGAGAGAGAGAGAGAGAGAGAGAGAGAGAGAGAGAGAGAGAGAGAGAGAGCATTCAGTCAGAGATTCGAGGCAGAAAGTGAGCAAGTGTAGGTTCTGTTCAGAAACATACCAAACCGAAGATAGGACGAGGCAGAATATAATATAAATCCTTTCAATAAACAGGCTCTTAGAATTTGCACATGTGTTTATTTTGACTACAAGTTGTAATAGACATTTCCAGGAACCCTAACTTTCAACTAAGACCTTCTCTGTCTAGACTAATAAAAAATAGACACTGTTACGGATGGAATGGGTGTGTCTGCGGGTATCTGACTGTCTGACTCACACACAGAAATTATGGATGCATGCACGACTTTTTTAATTCATATACACACACCCACTTACCCGAGCATTGACAGCCAGGCAACACTTTTTCTGTTTTCTGCTGCCTGAGCCATCAGACAACATATATAATAAATGCAAAATCATAAATAGTCGGCACGCCTACCACAAGGCGTACACACAAACTATATGTATATACTAATATTTCAAATACGCGCCAAACAGGGCGCACGACACAAAATATATCTCTATTTAATTCTCTATTATCACTGCTGGTTCCACGACGATGATGAAGGCGGCGACGACGACGACGACGGAACAACGAAGATGACGAAGACGACGAGACGACGAAGATGAAGACGACAACGACTACAGCGTCAAGTCTGACACAGAACTTGCAGAACGTCAGAGCTGTAGCTCAAAGAAAAAAAAAACAACAAAAACATTAGCAGTCACGGCGTCTCTGCCGGCGACAGGGTGACAGTCTCACACAGGAGCTGTGGCTCACACACACACACAGAAGCACAGAACGCAGCGACGGCCTCGCCAACAGGTCGCTGGTTCAAAACTCGGGAGCGGCGCTCTGGCTTGGCAGCAGCGGCGTCTCCAGCCTAACTGGCTCAGCGGGTAGTCGGTCCCGGGCGCAGTGGCAGGTAGGGTAGATTGTCGGCACTCAGGCCGACCTCTCCACACCGTCACACGGTGGAGAAGAAGGGGTAGACACGACTACGAACCCCTGACCCTCAAACAGTAGCAGCCAGTCCCCCTCAGTCCAGGGAACACGTCTACCTGGGGGAAACTGATTAACTACCTTGATTATCATGGCTACTACTCATTGCAGTCACAACTACATTCATATTCATTAGCCACATCATATTCCACTAGACTTGAGAAAAACATCAACATATTCCTTCTTCAACACAAGATTCCTTTTTTCCGGAATAATATACTATAGGAAAGGATTTCAATATAAACCTTTCAGAATCTAGTTTTCCAAATTGGGGAAAGATTCCCACTTAGACCTTCTTCAATAAACCATGAATACAATTCATTACACACACTTAATGATTACTTTTCATCAAACTATAAATGTCTTTAGTCATGTCAAATATTCATTTCTTCTTCTTGTATTATGACAAGAATGTTCATTTCAATTCATACAATCACCAGATTTAAAAAGTTTTTTTTTTTTCCAGAAGATTTATCTACTTCAATACATGTAAAGGAAAGATTTCCACACACTTTGTTTACTAACACACAACTATTCAATATTCATATCAAGAGTGAATTAAATACTCATCCACATCAAGAATCATATGTAAAGTCTCTGTCTCTGTCGCTCACTCTGGGCGCTTATTATTCATAGCATCAAAACTCTCCCTCTTCTCGCAAACCACATTAGAATAAGACCTTTTTCTTCATCATGAAGTTCATAACTAGTTAAGTCATAGAATAAACAAAACTTTTTTTTTCTGAAGACCACTTCCTTTAACACTCACTTCATCCAGTCATGTTTTCCGACAGCATTTTTTTTTTGTTACCTTATCAAGTCATAGGATAACAGAACACAATAAATATTTTTCTTTTCTAAACCAACCTTCACAAGTGCGCTGAGGAAGTTTCAGTCGCTCCTAAACGGGAATACGGTTTCGGTTTGCGGTAATCTTCAACTTTAGAATACTAAACCCAGGGGGGCTGTTTAGACGAAAACAAAAGGTGTCTTAGGCTCACCTCGATGCGCTAAGTTGAATGGAACCCTCAGCTAAGCTGTACGACCACTACTTTCCCATGAATCTGCGACAAATACACAGTAAGCTCAGCCGATCACAGCCAGAGCAACCACCTGCAAGCCATTTTGACTGCTGATCACGCGGGTGGTCGCGTCATCATCTCTGTGTGTTTTAGACGAAAAAACAAAGGGTGTCTTAGGCTCACCTCGATGCGCTGAGTTGAATGGAACCCTCAGCTAAGCTGTGTACGACCACTACTTTCCCATGAAAACTGCGACAAACACACAGTAAGCTCAGCCGATCACAGCCAGAGCAACCACCTGCAAGCCATTTTGAACCTGAGTTTAGTATTCTAAAGTTGAAGATTACTAACAAATAAATATTGAATGATGAATACCTGACTGCCAAAAAAAAAGCTGGGTCCCTCTTCGGCCTTCTGGAAAGCTGCGTAGCCGGAATCACTACAGAGACTGCCTAACCGGTTCAGCTCACCCGCTTCAACGGTGCGCAGGTGAGTAGCAGTCAGGTAAGCTTTTCAACCGGCTTCCGGAGGTCCGTCACAGACACACAAAAACAGAACTCACATACCCTAACACCATGATCACTGTGGCCAGGCCCGAAGGCCGCGAGGCCCAGCAACACCTTGACTCACCTAGAGGATGCCAGGGAGGGGGGGGGGTTGTGGGAAGTCGATATCTTTAGTTTATATAGCTTTTGCCTGAATGTGAATTGAATAACTGTGTAGCGTGGCACGTCTTTGACACAGTCAGAGAACGCCAAGCACTTGACATTATCGAGGTCTGGTTTTCATTACTGACCCACTGCTCAGGGATGGGAGGAAGGGGGGGGGGGGGGGGGGGGGGGGGCGTAGCAATGTGAGGGGGGGGGGGGAGCAGGAGAGGGGACCTAGCATGCCAATGCATCCGGGTAGGTAATGAACGGATGTACCGCTCGGGGGGGGGGGGGGGGGGGGGGGGGGGAGGGGGGGCTTAGAATGTCTCTCAGGCGTCACGCTATAAATCAAGGCAGGCAGCCAATGGCTTGGTCCATCCTGGGTAGGTAGAATGACCGGATGTAACTGCTCGGGGAGGAGGGGATGACACTGGAGAGGCTCAGAATGTCTTAGGCTGTGTGTGTGTGTGTGTGTGTGTGTGTGTGTGTGTGTGCGTGCGTGCGTGCGTGCGTGCGTGTGTGTGTGTGTGTGTGTGTGTGTGTGTGTGTGTGTGTGTGTGTGTGTCTGTGTGTGTGTGTGTAGCTCCTATGTATATCACTCTGTGATAATTGCTCCCGCCTCCCTTAAAAAATGTCCTCATTTTTGCAATAATTGAAGATGAGAAGGGAAGGGCTGGACTATTTATAAAATACGGTTGTGACTTCATATTTCAGTACAGGAATGGCATACGATTGGGAGTGTTTGGGGTTAAGGAATGTTAGACGCCTTTAGTCATGCATAAAATTATTTGAAATCTGCATAGAGACTGCATTGCACATAGCTGTAGCCAGCATTACCATTTGTCACACGCCAATGAATCCATTTTCTCTGGGAGGATAAGCAGTAATATGTCACTGCGTTTCATTTGTCACTTAGAAGCAAGAGTCATGTCACATATGGAGAAAGTGTCACAGCACAGCACTTGAGTCACAGTGTGATCGACATTTTGTTGCAGATTAGGTACAGTTTCTAGAACAGTTTCACACGCCATCAGCGTAACTTACGTGCAGCGTTGAGTGGAATGGTTAAAATTTTGAGCACCCCTAGCTCATAGTCACTCTGTAAGCAGATATGTCGATCGAACATTGTGGTGCGGAAGTCAGTCGTGGATGGAAGAACGTGCGGCGTTATGAAGTCACTACACGTCGTCCTCACAGTGAAGTGACGGCCTGTCCTTCGGTGAGGGTCAGATGGCGAATGCTGCCACATCACACATGATGGCCTGGGATCACGTTGTGGGGAGACTGCACACAGCGGGGAGGGTGATCACTTTGCAGACAGTCTGGCGTAATGCTTGCCGGTGCCCAACACGGGAGGTATACAGATGATTGCCAACCACCGGACTCCTGGCTGGGAGGTCGTGGGTTCGAATCCCATCAGAGTCATGTGGGTTTTTCTGCCCCGACCGGCTCCTACCCAGAGTTGAGTTTGCTGCGGACTCAGTTGGGAAGACTGGGACCACACAGTCGAGTTTCATCCACTTAATGGATGCGTTTCTGAGAGTGTTGCTCAAATTTCCTGACCAACACTGCAGGTGCCTGTATCTCTCGGGCCTGGTTGACGCCGGATATATTATGAAAGGAAGCGTAGAGTACAGCCCTGTCATGTAGTCTCAGACCGAAATGGAAATCCGTAGCAGCATCATCTTTCATCATCCTCATTCTCATCGATCAGCATAAAAAAAAAAAAATGTCTCAAATTCTGTGGCCCTTCATGCCCTGCTCTCATGGTGACCTCAGTTCGATGTCTTCTCCACGTCTGTGGCCTTGGTTTGGTTCCGTCGGGGTCACCGGTATCGGCGGGTCCATGGGGGCTGTCGTTGGACGGACGTGGTGGCGCCCTCCGGAGGGAGAGCTCACTCACGCCGGCTCCGCGACTAAGCAATTATTGTCGTCAGTAGGGGGCTTAGTAGGTGGGCGTCCTGCGTTTGTTAGATCAGAACAGGCGCCACTGAACACCACCGAAGTGACTCGGCAGCAGTGCAGTGTCTCCTCCGGTGGGTTGCCTCTTGACGGCTTGACATTGACTGCTCCCTGTGGACTGCCGGTGCCGGGGCTGCGGCGGGGACCAGCGGGCTGTGGCTGTGGACGGGGTGTCGGAATGAGCGGCGTGGGTGCACACTGCCTCTGAGGTGGCGCAGAAGCTGGGACAGAAAAAAAAAAAAAAAAAAAAAAAAAAAAAAGTAGGTATGCTATTTAGCTAATGTATGTGCAGTGCATTATCTCGTAGGAATGAGGGGGTGGGGGTGGTGGTGGGGGGGGGGGGGGAGTAAACCAAATGGAGAAATAGAGAACTATAAAGTGCAATCGCATGCCATCCGTGTTCACTTACATGTAGCCAGCGTACATTCATAATGGAATGAGCTACCAAATCGTAAAAATAATGTCAAAGTTGCAAACATGCAAGGCAAAGAGATAAGAATTCCAACATGTAGCTCATTCAAAACTGCAAAATATAAGAGAAAGGCAAATAATACACCTTCGGTAAAAAAAACAGAACACGTCATACCACATTCACAATAAGACAAAGAACTAGTGATAAGTAAGCCCTGAAAATAAAAAAAAGAACCCAGTACTGAGAGGGGCATAGTATGGATCAATGATGAAGGGAGTTTAAAACAAATCATTCACGACAAATGCTACGTACGATCCGACATAATGTAATGAAAAAAGGACGAAGAATACATCATCGGCGATTGATACTAATGAACAGTAACAAAACAAATAAAAAAATCAAAGAGTCGGACCTGGAAAAAAGACGACGCCAAACAAAACACAATAGAAAATCAACACACAATCAAGAAGGAATGCAAGGGAAAATTCACGAACACTTCCATGAATTGTGAGACGTGTACCAGATTGCAAGGAATGCGTGAAGCACTGCTTTGGTTTCTGAACTGGAAGAGGTCACACTGGAGCCCGAAATTAGTTGAAGATTATAAAAAGGTCTCAAAAGAAATGCCACTTAATGATTGTAAGGGAAAAGGTGTAATAAACATATTATCAAAGAGAATTGCATTCAAGGCTAGAAATAATTCATAATGACACCCAGACATAACTAAACGAACACAGATAAATAAGTCAGCATCTTCAAGAACCGTACACACGGAGTGTGTGAAAACAAAATATATAAATTGAAGTATTTGAAGTGGCGTTTCTAATGGCACAAACAGAGGACTATTTGGCTTGCAAACCCGTACATGTCTCAACCATATACTACCAACAAGTTAAAGCAAGGGTAGATTATGGTCTTGGGATATGGACTTATACTTGATTACAACAGGCATAACAAATCTTCATTATAGAGTAGGTTATACACAGCAGAGCATAAGTGATTATTTAGGGTATGTCTTTTATAAAACTGTGACATTCCGTTTACCAAAAACAAACTGAAAGTGGCCTTCGAAACAATCATAGACTGTATATGACAAAACTACTCTTTGAATAAATATTCATTTCTGTCACTGGGACAATGTGGTCACGTGTTTTATACATACAGCAGCATCATTGATGAATGGAACATGGCTAATAGCCGGACAGAACAAAGCAGTAACTTGCTTAACAAAAAACAAAAACAAAAACAAAACAAAAAACCAGTGAATATGTTAGAGAACACCTGCAGTGACGAATGAAGATGAACAATGATGAACATGAAGATGATGACCATGGCCATGGACAATGAGATGAATATGATTTGTGGTGACAGAAACAAACTCGTGCATGATCAGATGAATGAAAAATGGATGACACATAAACATGCAGACACGTCGTTACATCAACGAGACATAGGGATCCTTAACACGACACAAACACGATGAATGCGTATATTCATAAGGATGGTCGCTTGCGCTGTGTACACCGAACGAGACTTGATGTGTAACGTGACGCTAATAAACGATGTGGAGCAAAAGAAACCGAAAGCAGCTCCAACAATATTTGAATGGATACATTTTGCAAAACCGTTTCATGAGTGTGCACCCGCATTAATTTAACCGATAATCCGAGAAAAAAGGAAATGTATGGATAAAGTTGTGAGTTGGTCCGTGCAAATGTGAGAAGTCACATCATTCTGACATCGAAAAGTACCTAAGCGTAAAGACGAAACGCGCAGTCGCTCCGAAACAAAAATAAGCCGCAGAAGTAGAAGGAAAAATTGTCCGTTGATTCAGCAGCAGTTCCTGAAACACTCAAAAGACGTGTTAATATCCAAACATAAACAAAACACTGAATGAAACAAAAGTACTCGACAAATATTACAATTAATGTAATGGTCCTTGACGAATGGGGGGGGGGGGGGGGGGGGGGGGGGGGGGGGGGGGGGGGGGGGGGGGGGGGGGGGGGGGGGGGAGGATGGCAGTGGCAGTGATCGGCACAAATGAAATCATCTGAATGTTGACAATGGGCCGGATGTATTACCAGCAGGAGAGTCGCCAGCGCATAACTCTCTCAAATACAATGCTGAATAATAAAATTGTAGTACGTAGTCTCAAAGTTCGCAATCAGCTGGCACGAAGGAGATGTATTACCAGCAGGAGAGTCGCAAGCGCATAACTCTCAAATACAATGCTGAGTAATAGAACAATATATATACAGAGGCAGGCAAGATTCTGGACCGTAGCACTTGGTCATGCGGCATTTGCGCCCGAATAGTAGTAGAAGTAGTAGTAGCAGCCATGGCAGTAGTATTGCGAAGTTAACGAGGCGTGATGTGCCGTTGGGAGTAATAGCAGTGGGTGGATAGGCAGGACTATGTACAGTGGGTTGTCAGCGCCCAGTAGTATGCCATAACAAACCGACCGTAGATCAAGGGAAAGGGAGGTGGACCATGAATAATGACAATAAACGAACAGAGACAACACAGACCTTGCAGGAATATTCATTACGTACGCACGTGGGCGTTTGAATTGTAAAGCAGTAGCATAGGCCTAATTAGCAGCTAAAATAGAGTAAAAAGCGTATCTGTTTACACATGAACGGTAAGTAGACTGATAGTAAACGTGATACGTTTAGAACTGAAGCATTATTTTATCACTGAACGTGGATATTGCAGACGAGATGAATCAGACAAACAAAACGCGACAAGACGATCTGACATGTCAATGACACGGGAAAAATGTGCAGGGTATAGGTCAGTCAGGCGATGAACTTCGACACGGTCGACACACGTTCTCAGTCTACACATTGTTACAATAGTGTTACGCCAGTAAAATCGGACCCGAGTGGGGCTTGGGGTGGGTGTGGGTAGTGACTTGGGGAGGCAGCATAAGCGCCATTCAATCAGAAGAGAAATTGTTCCAGATCGATAGGCTGATGCAAGTTATAACAAGGTGACAAGAGGGAGAAAGAACAATAATCACACAGCACAAACCAACAGCTGACGGACGCTATCAGTTTGTACACATGCATGGTCAGACCCCCTAACCAACTATACACATCGTGTGATCAATTTCAGTCTCCGGTCATCGAAACCCTACTGGCCAGCCTTGCTACCACAAACCATGGGAGCGGGTGGGAGAGGGTGACAGTGGAGATCACGTAGATTCCAGTCCACTGAAAAGTTAGTGGCGGGAGGTGGGAAGGGAACACTTGGCTGACAGATTAACAATAAATGACAATACATATATCGGAACGCTTCACAGGTACGAACTGGGTGCTTTCATTTAATGACGTTTCTTTTTATAGGTATAGGCTGAAAATGTCAGACACTACGAAGCATAAAACGAAAATGAGACACGAGGAAAAATGGCGCTAAGCATACTCAACTTTTTTTTTTTTTTTTTTTTTTTAAACGGCGGACATGATGTTCAACTTAAGTCGGAGCGATCGATCGCAGGCAACTGGAGGCTAGCCGCTTGCTGGGGCGGTATCTAGTTAAGAATATTGACGTCATTTAAACGACGAATGTGACGTGCGTCACTGAGCAAAAACAGTTCCTGTTTTTGGCAATTAACTATGCTATTTGTAAAGACGTATTTGGAGTAAATAAGTCTTAAATCGTTATTGAAAATGCGAAACAAGCAAAACACATCAATGTATTTTGTAAGCCAACGAGTCACGTTGATGACTGCTTTTATTTATAGTATTTAAACGAACGATTTGAAACACTTAATATCTGATCAACTTGTCAAGCAACATGTTTTACTATCCATGGTTTTCTGAAAGGTGTGCGCATTATATCGTGTGTTCTCTGTAAGTTATGTTTGGTTACTTGAAGGAATGTTTAGAGAACTGAGTCAACGCAAAGCTAAATGTAACAAAGTTTAACAGGAGAGACTTTTTTTTGTTGTTTTTTTTTCAACAGATGTCCCTCAACTACACGAATCACTGCATGAATAAAGTACTTGGATTGTACACATCAGGCTCAGCTTATTTTCACAGGATTAAACACAAAGCATTTAGGCAAAATTGAACACTCATGAGAGGCACAAACAAGTAGAAGAAAAATGATATACTGTACTCTGAACAAGAGAGTGGCGGACATAGTAAATGCACTGGCAGTAAGGACATACCTGTAGAACATGCCTAGCGAATGAGAACGGGACAAACACTTAGGTTTTTACGACAGTGACGCGCCATAAACTGAGGGGCATGTAATAAAAGTGAGGCAGGGAAAACGAACAAATGGCATCACGTAAAGCGTTACAAGCGATTGTTATAGCTTTTAGTTGAACAGTTGTAACAGTGATTATCACTTACTTTCAAACAGTTATGTGAGCAGGAGTGCATGACAGACTCGGTTACAAACTGGGAAGTTAGGTAACCTAATCCAAATTAAGACAACGTCCATCCTGTCCATACTACACACACCAGGCCCACAGCCCTAATGGACCGAGATCGCCTTCACTGGCAGAGCGCGTGTAGGGTCAGTGAACCGAAACAACGCCGCTGGACCTTTCGCTGGTTAAGGGCCTAGTGACCACACACGTTGAGGAGGAGGAGTTAATTGTACAACATAATTATTCGCACGCGTGCGGCCCACTGCGTGGTAAGGGAATCCCCGGCGATGTGCAACTGAAAAGCCTGACTAGCAGGCCCATTTGTGAATTCTGCTATAATAGCGCTCTAGAGTAATTCTTCTCTTTTCTTTCTTTTTTCCTTTTTTTTTTTTCAACCACCAGTTTTTAGATAATAATTATTCATCCATGACAATTATTCATCCATGCCGATGCATCTATTAAACAGAGTAGGTTCTGATACAACTGTACGGTCTGATGAGCTCATATACCAAGGGAGAGTGTAGGTAGAGGCAACACGCTTGGCTGCAGAGTGAGGTGAGGAGGATCGACTCCACCAACTATCGCACGAACGGATATTGTGCGTGTGGGTCGTAGAACTATTATACAAAAGGAATTGAGCTTTGATGTATTAGGGGATGTTACTAGAAGATTTGGGGATGTTGGGGATCTACTAAAGTAATTGTGGGATGTTAATAAATCGTCACTGCAACTGACTAATGACTAAGATTCCTATGTACCGTTCGAGAGAGAGAGAGAGAGAGAGAGAGAGAGAGAGAGAGAGAGAGAGAGAGAGAGAGAGAGAGAGAGAGAGAGAGAGAGAGAGAGAAGCATTCAGTCAGAGATTCGAGGCAGAAAGTGAGCAAGTGTAGGTTCATGTTCAGAAACATACCAAACCGAAGATAGGACGAGGCAGAATATAATATAAATCCTTTCAATAAACAGGCTCTTAGAATTTACACATGTGTTTATTTTGACTACAAGTTATAATAGACATTTCCAGGAACCCTAACTTTCAACTAAGACCTTCTTTGTCTAGACTAATAAAAATAGACACACACAAAAACACAGAACTCACATACCTTAACACCATGATCATTGTGGCCAGGCCCGAAGGCCGAGAGGCCCAGCAACACCTTGACTCGTCTAGAGGATGCCAGGGAGGGGGGTTGTGGGAAGTTGATATCTTAGTTTATATAGCTTTTGCCTGAGTGTGAATTGCATAACTGTGTAGCGTGGCACGTCTTTGACACAGTCAGAGAACGCCAGACACTGGACTTTATCGAGGTCTGCTTTTCATTACTGACCCACTGCTCAGGGATGGGGGAAGGGGGAGAGGGCGTAGCAATGTGAGGGGGGGGGAGCAGGAGAGGGGACCTAGCATGCCAATGCATCCGGTAGGTAATGAACGGATGTACCGCTCGGGGGGGGGGGGGGGGGGGGGGGGGAGGGAGGGGCTTAGAATGTCTCTCAGGCGTCACGCTATAGATCAAGGCAATCAATGGCTCGGTCCATCCTGGGTAGGTAGAATGACCGGATGTAACTGCTCGGGGAGGATGGGATGACACTGGAGAGGCTCAGAATGTCTCTCAGGCTCTGTGTGTGTGTGTGTGTGTGTGTGTGTGTGTGTGTGTGTGTGTGTCTGTCTGTCTGTGTCTGTCTGTGTCTGTGTGGCTGTGTGTGTGTGTGTGTGTGTGTAGCTCCTATGTATATCACTCTGTGATACTACCATGAAAATAAAAGTAGATTCATCTCTGTCATTGCATTTACAGTAGCTCAAGAACCACTCGGTTCCATCGTCATTTGTTTACAACCGCGTCATCCTCGTTGCTTCGTGACCATTTTTTGTGTGTGTGTGTGTGTGTGTGTGTGTGTGTGTGGGGGGGGGGGGGGGGGGGGGGGGGTGGGGGGGTACTCCCAGTTCTTAGGCCTATAGAACAAGGAGTACTTTACAATGGGAACGAAGAAATGCTGTCTGTGTGTCTGTCTGTCCGTGGTCAAAATGTGTTTCACTCGCTCCAGACAAAACTTCTATATTAATGATATAGTAGGCTACATGATATTGCTTCTGTAATTAAGCTATTTGCCGATGATACTAGCTAAGTGCTTTCTTTTTCATTTTTTCTTTCTTTCTTTCTTTCTTTTTTTTCTTTTTTCTTTTTTTTTTTTTTTTTTTTGCTGCCCCAAACTCTGCGCCACCTCAGAGGCAGTGCACCCACGCCGCTCATTCTGACACCCCGTCCACAGCCATAGCCGGTCGGCCCCGCCGTAGCCCCGGTACCGGCAATCCACAGGGAGCAGTCATTGTCAAGTTGTCAAGAGGCAACCCACCAGAGGAGACACTGCACTGCTGCTGAGTCACTTCGGTGGTGTTCAGTGGCGCCTGTTCTGATCTAACATACGCAGGACACCACCTACTAAGCCCCCTACTGACGACAATAATTGCTTAGTCGCGGAGCCGGCGTGAGTGAGAGCTCTCCCTCCGGAGGGTGTCCGTCCAACGACAGCCCCCATGGACTCGCCGATACCGGTGACGCCGACGGAACCAAACCAAGACCACAGACATGGAGAGGACATCGAAATTGAGGTCACCATGAGAGCAGGGAATGAAGGGCCACAGAATTTGAGACATTTTTTGTTGTATGCTGATCGATGAGAATGAGGGTGAATAAGATGATGCTACGGATTTCCATTTCGGTCTGAGACTACATGACTCTACTCAACGCTGTACTCTACGCTTCCTTTCATAATATATCCCGGCGTCAACCAGGCCCGAGAGATACAGGCACCTGCAGTGTTGGTCAGGAAATTTGAGCAACACTCTCAGAAACGCATCCATTAAGTGGATGAAACTCGACTGTGTGGTCCAGTCTTCCCAACTGAGTTCGCAGCAAACTCGACTCTGGGTAGGAGCCGGTCGGGGCAGAAAAAACCCACATGACTCTGATGGGATTCGAACCCACGACCTCCCAGCCGGGAGTCCGCGATGCTAACCACTTCGCAACGGCGGCTGGTAGTTTAGTACTTTCTCTGTCTAACCCTGTAATCCGTGCTGACATCTTAAACTCTGATCTGGAAAAGATTTCTGAATGGCAAAGCGCTGGATGGTTAAAATCAATGAGAACAAGACAGAACCGGTAAATATTATTCGAGATCGCACACAAATTTATCCACTGACATTCGGTAACAACCACCCCCCCCCCCCCCCCCACCCCCCACCCCCACCCCCCTCCCCCTCTGCAGCCAGTTAATGCACACAATCATCTTGGTCTAATTGTTCAGAATAACTGTAAATGGGACGAACATATCAGATGTTCAGTAAAGAAGGTAAACATGTTGATTATTTGCTTACGAAACTACAAATATAAGATATCAAGAAAAGCATTTGAAACCATGTTTACATCATTTTAGGTGTCAAAGGCACAAGTCACAAAACGTTGTATGAAGAATCCGGATTCTGCTCTTTTAAAGAAGGTGGAAGACACAAACTAATCAAGTTTTTAAGAAATGGTCAATGGTTTGTGTCCAGAACACTTATGTAGCCTTGTACCAGATCTGGTATCAACAAGAAATCTCTATTCACGGCGAAGACCTTTTGACAGACATGTGCCTCTATGTAAAACTTAAGTATACCAAAATTCATTTATTCCAACCGCAACTAAACCGTGGAACGACCTCGCAGACAATATAAAATCCACAAAATCACTTTAGGAATTTAAACGTTTTATTTCACGGGACGAGTTGGTTGTATTATTATTATTATATTATTATTATTATTATTATTATTATTATGGAGACAGAAACGAACAGATTCAACATTGCAGACTCCGCTTACGAATGAGTGATTTAAAAGCAGCAGATCCAGTTTGTCAATGTGGCACTGATTCAGAAACGGCAGAACACTTTCTATTGTATTGTCCAAATTATACTAACATTAGAAAAGACACGATTTCCACTCTTGCACCTAATCTACTCGAAGTTGGTATACTTCTCTGTGGTAAGCAATCCCTCCGACGTGAAGATAACGAAGCCATATTCAGAACTGTTCATCGTTTTATTAAACAATCTAAATGGTTTTGAAGAACACGTTAGTAAAACTTCATATGCAGTAATGATACACATGTCTCTGATAATGAAACCTTAGAGCAGAACACATTCTCTCTCTCTCTCTCTCTCTCTCTCTCTCTCTCTCTCTCTCTCTCTCTCTCTCTCTCTCTCTCTAAAACGCTTCATATAAAGGTTAATAATGTGTGAGTGGTTGATTCTCAGGTATTTTATAGTCTTTAGTGTGTACTGTTTGTTTCTACTATCTTTTCTTATTTGTCCTCGATTTTGTACATGATTGCATTTATGTATTATGTGTATGTGTAAAGTATTATGTATTATGTGTATGTATATTTACATTTTGTATACGTGTGGGTACGTTTGTTTGTTTGTTTGTTTGTTTGTTTTTGCGTCTTTTGTTTAGCATAGTAACTTTAATAGTATCCTGCCATTTCCTTGTAGCATGTGTAATTATAAACATTTGAGCACGCTATAAGCATTAGCTTATTGATGTTCAAATTTTCACATTTTTTGTAAAGCTACGTGATTGTAAATTGGAAAATCAATTCATTTAAACCAGACAAAACTTCCGGGTCGATCTTTCTGAAAATTTATAGGTATGGTCACGGATGATGCCCGATGTTTTATTTTACCAGAATAGCCGTTTCTAACGGCTATAACGGCCCCAAAACAGGTCTTCGGACACTCCATTAAGATATCAAGGGACATAACTGCTCCTGAACAGAGGTAAATCGGGCTACAGGATGCAACTAGTAACAGCCTTAAAGTAGCATCCCCATGGGTGTACCAGCCCGTGCAGAGCCCACCGGCGAAAAAAACACCACCCTCCAGCTGCCGAGCACACCCCACAGACCCAACCACCCCCCCTGCCCACGGACAGATGAAGACAGTGCAACTCCAGACACAGCCAAGCTTTCGCCATACGGTCTTATGTGCCCTCAAGAGAGACCCAAAGTTGTAGTCATTCCCCACTGTCAACAGGACTTTCCCTGTGGTCAGTGGGTCTTTCCTCACCGTCACTGGACCTTTCTCCAGGGTCAGCCTAGTTAAGGCAAAGAAGAAAAAGAAACACCTGAAGGTGCTGGGGAGGACCCAGAGAAGCACTGCCCCCACCTGCCTTTAGAGCAGTCCTGTACCCCGTTGGAGGCCTGCGCTGTGTTGACAAAGGCACGCGCAGGACACTCCATTAAGATATCAAGGGACATAATTGCTCCTGAACAGAGGTAAATCAGGCTACGGTGACGAAATACATTATGACGCATGTTTGATTGTGACGTTTTCTTGTCCATGACAGTAGGCCTTCTGTATTTGACGGCTATTAAAATAGCTATAGATCTAATAGCTAACTGGTAGATCATCGGTAATTTCACAGTAAACATGTTCTTGACATGTACACGCGTATTCATGATAACTGGGAGTACGTTTTATGCCTTTTTTTTTTTTTTTCGTGCGTATGCGTACTTAGCGTTTCCGGTAAAATCACAACAACGTGCACAGTAGGTAAGTATCGGTCTTGTTATCAGACATTATTCTAGAACATGTGTGTGTGTGTGTGTGTGTGTGTGTGTGGCCGTGATTTGCAAACACAAAGAGAAAATTGTTTCTTGTCTTCTGCTATGAGGCTGTTGTTGCTGCCGTATCTTTTACCTTTCAAGAAATGCGGACGGAAGACAGCATTTCAAAAATATGACAAAATCGTTTCCGATTGAAAGAGAGAGGGAAAAATGTTTAAGTCTTAGATGTATGCTGTTTCATTAAACTTTTTTTGAAAGAGCGGTATTGGATGGTCGTGTGTGACCTTTGGGTGGTGGTTCTGGGAGCCTGAAGGACCACGTGCAGAAGACTGGACAATGATCACTACCCCTGAATGTACCACTGAAATATCTAATATTGCAGATTCGTTGTTTGTGTGTAGGTAGGCCTGTATGATCAATAATAGTCGCAGTTGTTTTAGTTATTCTCGTTGGGGTTTGTACTAACTGATGGAGTGCCTTTAAGTGGCAGTGTACTTGTCCAAGCTGGTTGTTGTTTTAATATATCAATATTAAAGTTCCTTAACAGTAGCATATTTGAATTTTTGTGACAGATCCGATCCATCATTTGTACAAAGTTGCCATACCATTCTTATGTGGAAAATGGGTGTCTATATAAATGCCCGATTATTAATGGCGGTGATTTGGTGTGTTTTTTTTTTTTTTTTTTTTTTTTTTTTTTAAATTTCAATCCAGATACATTGAGCAGAATTAGTTTCAAGATCAGTTCTGCGTCAGGTAATGTTGGCAGGTGATTGATGAATGTATACAGCAAGGCCAGTTTGTTGGGGTTGATCACTGTCGTGCCGTCCTATGTTGTAGTCAAGAATGCAGAGAAGATTATCTGTGATGCGAAAGTCTAACCTTGTTTCACTTACACCAAATACTTGTGCTGGATGGGGTGACTGTTTTGACAGTGGTGAGATTTTCATGGACCTTATTAAATAAATGATAAACATTGAGATGTCCAACTTTAAGTCCTGGAATAACGGGATTATGGGAACGCATGGGTGGTAAGGAAATGGTGACACAAAATTGACGAGAAAGACAGTTTTCACGGGGGAAAAAAAAAAAAAAAAAAAAAAAAAAAAAAAAAGACGCAGGGAACTAGAGATCAATAAACCAGACACATGTGAGAAAAGTAACGTTTGTGGATGATGCACAATGATGACAAATGCGCAGAAAGAAATTTAGATCTAGTTGCAAAGAAAGGTAAACTATTATGCCTTAAGACATAACAAAATATATCTTAGCAAATTAAATAAGCCAGTAAAAAAAAAAAAAAAAAAAAAAAAAAATTGATAGGAGCACGATGTCGAACACATAGAAGGAAAGATAAACAAAATATTAAGCTTAAATGATGAATGACGATTACACACACACACACACACACACACACACACACACACACACACACACATCAATATTTACAGCGGCGCAAATAAAGAGGATGCTATGAGTGTTATGAGCACAATCCACTTTAGAGCACATTAAAAGCGTGTAGATTAAGAAAAGGGAAACAAAGCAAAAAAAAAAAAACCAAACAGACAAACAAGCAAAACACAACCAAAGAAAAACAAAACCAGAAAGAAAAAAAAAAACCAGAATATAAACATATAAATATATATATATATATATATATATATATTTTTTTTTTTTTTTTTTTTTTTTTTTTTTTTTTTTTTTCGTGAACAATCGTGAGGCGGTGACAAACTAGTCCCGGTCCCAATGTCACAAAATGACAGCACCTGCACGAGCCGCCTACCGCAGTTGCTGGTGTACACAAGTCACTCTGAAATTCGCGACTGTTGTGCAGCCATGACACTGCAAAGTTTGCGATGTCGGCCTAAAATGACAACTATCTTCACACACTGGTAGATAGGAAGTATAGAGCAATAAACACAATCGATGTTCTGAGCGCAAACAAAACAGAAATGAGCGCGTGTTCACACATTCTCAGTGTCCATGAGTAGACCCTCTGACATGCTTGTTGGTGGAAAAAAAAAGGACAATAACAGTAAGAAAAGGGAGGTGAGGGGATGGAGGGAGTGGAGTGGTGGGGATATGAGTATTTGAAAATAGTGGAACTTGTATTTCACGAACGCGCGTGCGCGCGCTTGTACTCGCGCACACACGCACACACATACGCACTCACATACTGATACACACACACACACACACACACACACACACACACACACACACACACACACACACACGCACAAAGCATACAAGAATGCACGCTGGCACACACACACACACACACACACACACACACACACACACACACACACACACACACACACACACACACACACACACACACTGTGGATATGTCACACATTTGAGTCTCGGAAAACACATACATTGCGGGGACATGTTTTGTAGGGCGGTGGCAGAACATGGGAAGTTGAAAGTCGTGTCGCCAGAAGTGGAAGATAAAAAGGTGGGTGTCGGGTCGCCAGAGGTGCAGGATGGGTAGCTGGATGCCGGGTTGTCAAAGATGAGACAGGGGTAGCTGGATGTCAGGTCGCCAGAGGTGGAGAATGGGAATACACCCATCTGTTGTTCCAGGCATTGTGGGTGGCTGTTGAACCGGGGACAGGATGGAGGTCTGAGGACTGCTGTGGTAATGAACACCAAGTGAGACCAGTGTCTCTTTGGTGTTCATCAGAGCTGGGAGGCCGGGGTGTCTGAGGACTGCATCCAGCCCTCGCCACATGGTCTTATAATGGGCGTCCTTAGCAGTGGTTGTCTGCAGTATTTCGGGTTGGCGTATTTGAGGCTGTACGTCAACCTGTCTGTGCCTTTGGGGCGGGGGTGGAGGGGATTGGTGTGCATGTCCATTCGTGGAGTTCCGCTTTTGGTGATCAAAAATGGAGGTGTGGTCGGCATACACAATGTTTTCTTTGACACACACTTTTGCGAGGGTCAAGTTGGAGAGGTTACGGTCTTTGTGAGGGGATGCTGTCCCATTGGGGGGGGGATGATGGAGGAAGCAAATAGTCTGGCCTGAGAGAAAACATGTTAGATGTTTTTGATCAGCTGTGTCCATGTATTTTCCGTGATTGAGGTATGTTTGACTGTGTTTATGCCAATATGAAGTATGATTTGCTGTGTGTTGTTGTTGCATGAAATGTGTTTAAGCCAGTTAATAAGATAATCGACAGTGAGACCTGGAACACCGATGATTTGGCTCTTACCTTCGTAGAATGGGAGGCTTGGGGTAATTTTTCATATGGCCGAGTCACCTATAATGACATCTGAGATATCGGTGTCAACCCGTAGTTGTGAAAGAAGCTGACGAGGTGATAATGTGTTTTTGCTGTAAGTCTGACCCTGACTGTTTTGAGTTGCATCATTAAACCATTATTTTAGACTGAGTGTTTTGTTGTTCCTGTGGTGGTGGTTTCTGTTGTGGACTGTTTTCCGGCCCATTGCGTCAGTGGCCTGAGTAGTAGTGTCTTTATCTGAGAGGCCGGGTTTGTCTGGACTGTGGGGGGATGTTTGTAGTGGTAGACTGTGTCTGCACTGTGGCTTGATCAGAGTCTGTGGCAGTATCTGAGTTGTTCTGAACCTCATGCTCCCCATTTTCATTAACGTGGAGCAGCATGGAAAACTTGATGGAGGTGGGGAAGGTGGACATAGCAGAATTAGTATGGCTACCAGATGGTGTGGTTTGATGTGTGTGTGTGTGTGTGTGTGTGTGTGTGTGTGTGTGTGTGTGTGTGTGTGTGTGTGTTTCAATTAATGTTTTTGTTTTGTTTTGTTTTGTTTTGTTTTTTGCTGTCCCAACTTCTGTGCCACCTCATGACAGTGCACCCACCATGCTCATTCCAACATCCCCGTCCACAGCTACAGCCCAGTCGGTCCCGCCGCAGCCCCAGCACCGGCAATCCATATGGGGCAGTCAATGTCAGTCGTCAAGAGGCAACCACCGGAGGAGACACTGCACCACTGCTGTGGTGATCAATGGCTCATGTTCTGATCCAGCCGCCCCCTGCTGACGACAATAATTGCTTAGTCGCGGAGCTGGTGTGAGTGAGCTCTCCCTCCGGAGCGCGCCACCACGTCCATCCAGCAACAACCCCCATGGACTCACCGATACCGGTGACCCCGACGGATCCAAACCAAGGCCACAGACATGGAGAGGACATCGAAATTGAGGTCACCATGAGAGCAGGGCATGAAGGCCACAGAATTTGAGACTTTTTTTTTTAATGCTGATCGATGAGAATGAGGATGATGAAGATGATGCTACGGATTCCATTCTGGTCTGAGACTGCATGACAGGGCTGTACTCTACGCTTCCTTTCACAGTATATCCCGGCGTTAACCAAGCCCGAGAGATACAGACGCCTGCAATGTTGGTCAGAAAATTTGAGCAACACTCTCAGAGACGCATCCATTAAGTGGATGAAACACGACTGTGTGGTCCCAGTCTTCTCAACTGAGCCCGTAGCAAACTCTTGGTAGGAGCCGGTCGGGGCAGAAAAATCCCACATGAGTCATGTGTGGTTTGGTGTTGGGTTGGGCGTGGTATAAACCGAGTTTGTTTTAGGGGTTTGAGTTTAGATTTCAGATGGTCGTTTTCTGCTTCTCACCGGCGAGTACATCTGGTGTGAGAGTGCAAGAGTTTTGAACCTCTGACAATAGTTTTGGCCGGAGCGTTGATTTTTTGTTTGAGGTTTTCTACAGATAGATTACATTTGTAGGCGTAGGAATGGCGTGGTGGTTTGTTTGATTTTTGAGGACGTAAGCTTTGTGCCGGTTTTGTGTTGCTTGAAGGAGAGGGTGAGCGTGATGTTTTCACATCGGAGTGGGCAGGCGGCTGGTTTTGCTTTGTTTGGGTGTTTGCAATGTCATGTTTTGACTGAGCAGAGGTTCGTTTCTGTTTTGTTGGAATATGTCGAGTATTTGTGGTGAGTGCCGGAGTGAACTATGTGTGCATGTTTCTCTTGGGCGACTGTGGCGGGACCGTAGAGGGCAGGTTTCGTGCATGGCGAGCATGTGGATTTGGGTGGAGTGGTATCAGAGCTGGGTAGTGGGATGTGGTTGGGCTAGACAGCAAATGCAATCTGGGGAAGCGAGGAGTTCCATGGGAAGACAGGATGTCCTGGGCGGAGAGGCCACCAGAAGGGAGCGTCTTCAGGGAGGGAAGGGGAAGGTCAGACAGGTTGTCGCATACAGCCTTGTTGAGGTTAGGGTGGGAGTCTCTGGTGGGCCAATGAGAAGACTGTTCGAATTACCTGGATTAGTGTTTTGAACTCATACCGCAGCCATTCCTTGCACAGGTTTCCCTGTACAAGAACAGTACCTGTAGAGTAAAATATTCTGATGGTGATGAGTTTCAGAGTGGTACAGTTGACTTGCACCTTGGTCCGGTACAATTCATCACTGGGGAGGCTGGGGAGGATAGAGGATATATCAGCATTGTCGCTGAGGACAAGAGGCCAATTAGGTTTGGTGTAGTCGGCCCATTGCACATTAAACTCAGCTCTGTTGTTGATGTCACCAATATAACGTTCGTTTGTATAGTATTTGTCTTGCTGTTGGGAAAAGGTGTAGTGGGCTTTTAAATGTGACTTGCTTGGGGTCTGTTTCAATGTCGGTCTGGAGAACCCAGCCACAAAGAGCGTCACTGCAATTCATGACCACAGACAAGACTATGGAAGCATGGGTAGGCTGAAGAGAAGGAGTGATGTCGGGGGGGAGGGGGGGGGGGGGGGGGAAAGTGGGGGATGTTGGGAGTTGGGAGGGGGAGGGTGTGGTGTGGGGAGGGAGGGGGAGGGGATGGGGGAGATATCACGGTCAACTCATGGTCAGAGATGTTTCAAGCTACATGGTGCTTGAAACATCTCTGTCAGTCATGCCTGTCGCTTAATCGTGGCACTTGGAGCTAAGAGGATAAGGACAGGGGCTGGGGGAAGTGGGGTTGGGGAGGAGTAGGGGGTATGGGGTAGAAGGCAGAGCTGCCAGCTAAACTTTCGATAAATCAAAGTCTAAGCTTCACACATCCTGGTCCCCTTTAAAGGAGGGTAACAAAGTACATACATGTTTGGTGAGGTCCTGCGAGACGAACACTGTGAGAGAAGGTGGGCTGAAGAGCACAACAGATGGTTGAAGTACTGATTAACCAGCTTTCACAGCTGACCCAGCGCACAACACTGGCACAGGACATATGCACTACTCACAGGCATTTAGACCCTTCGATTATACATAGGCCAGGAAGATACCGACGGGAAGAAGAAGGAACGACGTCTGTAGAAGTGGAAAGTAGCCAGATGTCACAAAACACCAGGAACACCAGGCCCTGTTCGGCATCCGGTCCAAATTACCGGGCCCAGACGATGGGATGGAGCTGAGCTAAGTGGCCAGCTGAAGATCCCAAACACTGAGCACTTTTGAAGATCACAAACACTGGGCGCTTGTTCTGGGCCTAGCAACGAAGGATTAAGACAGCACATCCAAAGGAGGGCTGTGCCGAGACACCATGAGAATCTGTAATGGTTTGGGAAAACAAATGATCATCTATAACTTCCTTTTCCCGTTCTAAAAAAAACTATAAAAAAAAATTATGAATCCAGGT
>JADBJO010000447.1:132500-177500 GCA_016801955.1 Conus betulinus
TTGTGTATAGAAGGTTAAGTGGTGTCCTACATATGTTGGCTCAGAACAGGCGACACTAAACATCACTGAAGCAGTTCAGCAGTCACACAGTGTCTCCTGGTAGACTGCATCATGATGACCGGATATTGATTGCTCCCAGTGGACTGGGGGGGGGGGGGGGGGGGGGTTTGAGGCTGGGACAGGAGGACAAGCCTGGGTGTTACGCAGCTAGGAGAGCATGAATAACGTATGAATGGTACCACTGAGAGGATGCGGAAAATAAACCAATGAAACAAAAATGCCAAACACCCAGAACTCCTTTGATATTTTCATGTCGATTTTGTATTTCATGTCATTCTGATTTATATTTCTTCTATATTCAGTTCTACACACTATTTTGAAAGGCCCAATCCTGAAGATTCTGGTACTTTAAAACAAAGAGGTATTTCCACTGGCATTTAGAGTGTGTAGTTTGTAATGTCATGCAAGAGTATTTTTATCTGGTTTTGTCTCACTGTTCCCTTTGTGTAGATTCTTCCCATTGTGAATGCCTATGTATACCATATTTACGTAGATCTCTCTCTCTCTCTCTCTCTCTCTCTCTCTCTCTCTCTCTCTCTCTCTCTCTCTCTTCATATATCAAGGTATATACGTATGTATGTATAAGAGACGGAGAAACTGTTCGGGAATTTGTCACGCAAATAGCATTAAAATATTTGACTTTCTTGACGATAAAAAAGAGGGAAAATGAAAAATAAGCCCCAGTTCCAAGTTTGTAACTGGAAGATGTGTCGCATTTGCTGTACAGAATTTGAAGTAGGGCAAGGAAAGAACACAGTTGTGCTCTGAGCTTTTGCAAGACAGTATAAGTGCATTATTTTTCAAGTTAAAAAAAAAACAAAACAGAAATAAGACCTGCAAAGGAGTTTTTTGCCAGATGGGTGGCATGTTTTCTTTCCTGTGCGAAAGATGTGCGTGCCTATTCATGCAGGTTGTACCTGTGGTCGAAGAAACTATGTCAGGACCCCCACCTGGTGGTGGTGCACAAGGCTACCCTCCACCCAATCCTGGGTACCCTCCGTGTGACGCCAAGATGGGGGGCCCACCGCAGGGAGGTAAGCACTGCTGGTCTTTAAAATAATGTCCCTCTTCCCATCCTTTTGCTTTTGTGTGCGGGCTTTATGTAACTGACAGGCATGGACACTTTAATTTTGTTTGCTGTTTGTTTATTATTTTTTTTTAATATGGATAAAAGAATATGAATTCCGGAGAAATTGTTCAGCAGATTACAATGATCTATTTACTGTATGCATGTATGACATTTATCATTAGAAAATTAGTCATGAATACTGTGTGCACTTTTTTGTTTGTTTGCTTTCTTAACTTTTGTGATGTTCTTAGAAGAAACAATAACTTGACTGTGATGTGAGTGTGAGTGTCCATACTCCCTGTGTGTCAATGAATGTGTGTGTGTGTGTGTGTGTGTGTGTGTGTGTGTGTGTGTGTGTGCGTGCGTGCGCACACGCCCTGCTTTGAACTCAAAACTAGTAAGCTGATATCAGTGCATAGTTCTAAGTGAGTAGTTTGCTTTGAATATCCAAGAATCGATGATGAACTTTGCCATTTTTTTGTTGTATCCTAGCCCTCAGTGACATAAAGAGGTAAGGAAGAGATAGGAAAGGAGTTACCTTATTCCACTCCCATAGAATTTTTGTTGTTGTTTTTGTTTTGATTATACGAACTTACTTAAAAAAAAAAATTTCCGGTATATATATATATATATATATATATATATATATATATATATATATATATATATCTTAGGAGATCCAAGTAAAGGCTGTTCTGCACAATTCTTAGCCGCCGACAATGCTTGGGTTATTGAACAGCAGAGCTGACCACTCAGACTGTTCCATATCGATGTGAGAGATCAGTGTCGGGTGGCGCAGACAACCTTCCAGCCATGTGGGTGACGGCGGGTCTAGCCTGTGTCGCCGGGGGACGGCTCCTGGAGATGTGGGGCGATTGGCGAAGGAGCGCTGCCTGACTGCGACTACCGTGGTCCAGGATACCGTGCTGTTTTGAGGGGTGGCAGACATGGGGGCACTCCTTAGGGGGGGTTGGGCTGAAAAATTGCCCCCTCTCGGCCGCAGTCAGCGAGTGCCCGCCAAGTTTTAGGGGCTCGTGCAGCGCTCCAGCGACTTTCGTCCTGCTTCCTCCTTGAGGCGGCCTCACGCGGCACAGGACCATCGCCACCCGAGCATGAAGAAGGCCGCCCGGTGGTCCTGAAGACAGCCTGATGATGTTTGGGGGACAGCAGGCAACACACACACCCATCGTCGGTCGACCAACAACTTAAAAGTGAACCAACGTTCAAGACCAAGACCAATTTCACCAAACTTGAACCAGCATTCAAGAGGATAACGACCAGAATGAGAGCCACACCAGCTCTGGGAGACGAATACGACGACCCCCACTGAAACCTACCTACCACAGACACTATCGTGTCTCCCTGATGAGTCCGATCCAGCAGACGAAATGCCTCGGAGCAGGCGATACATATAGATTTGCCTTCGAGAGGGATTGCTATAGTTTTCCTCATGCAGTTAGTGAAAGGATTCTCATAGTTATGATATATATTTTTTCCATTTATTTCATCTTCAATTTTTTTTCCCTCTCAATTTCAAATCTTTGCCAAGTCATTACTATAATGATTGAAGAATTGTTAACCTGCGCTTGTTTTCCCCCACTACTTAATTGTTCAGCATTACATTGTTTGGTCAATCAGTGGGTGATTGCATCTCTTAGGAGATCCAAGTAAAGGTTGTTCTGCACAATTCTTAGCCGCCGACAGTGCTTGGGTTATTGAACAGCAGAGCTGACCACTCAGACTGTTCCATATCTTTTGATCTCCCTTGCATCCTTAAATGGATCCTCAAACATAGGCTCAAAGATTGCCCCATACATTTTATACTGTTTGCATAATGTTTTTAGTTTTCGGCAACTTTTTTTTTCCTCTCCATACTTTCGTTTTGTTTTATTCTACTACCTTGGCTGGCTGCTTTGGGGGTGCTGTTGGAGTCTTTTTCGAACCCTTGGCGGTTAGAACACCACAGAATTATGGACCGTGGTGTGTCTCTATTTGACGCCAAGAGCACAGACACAATCAGCCATGTCTCCCTGATGAGTCCGATCCAGCGGACGAAAGGCCTCGGAGCAGGCGATACATATAGATCTGCCTTCGAGAGGGATTGCTATAGTTTCCTCATGCAGTTAGTGAAAGGATTCTCATAGTTATGATATACATTTTCCCATTTACTTCATCTTCATATCAATTCTTTTTCCCTCTCAATTTCAAATCTTTGCCAAGTCATTACTATAATGATTGAAGAATTGTTAACCTGCGCTTGTTTTCCCCCACTACTTAATTGTTCAGCATTATATATATATATATATATAGAGAGAGAGAGAGAGTGAGATCGAGAGAGAGAGAGAGTTTCCACAGTACAGCAAGAGGATATGGATGAAATATATCACTGCATAAAAAAGTATGTTGCTTCAAATGCACGTTGAAAGACATGTAAGTTCAAATATGAAAATTTAAAACAAAACAAAACAAAACAACTCGAGAAATGGAGACTAGGATTACGGAGATGCGTATTAGCTTGAGATTTTTGTTGTTGTTGTCGATTTTTTTTAAAATAAATATTTGTGTAAAAAAAAATCATCGACATGTAATTGTACCATACAGCATCAAATCTGTTTTGATCATTGTTGACTTTAGCATTATAGAGTTCGATTTTGAATCTGTTCCTCAGCTGGCTCTGAAAAACTGAAGCATTTGGCCTACGTCTTTCGATCTTACACTTGTACATATAAGATTTAGCAACCATAATAATAAAGTCAAAATTGTCTCTGTTTGCATATGTTTGTCGACTCCAAAGATAACAATATCGCGTGTGATTTTAATGGTAAACGGGTTTTGGCATATTTCCTTAAATAAATTTTCAACCTCTTTCCAAAAAGTTTGAACGTAGTTGCACATTCATAACAAGTGTTGGACTGAATCTCTCTCTTCATTGCAGAATGTGCAATTCGTCGTGTGTTTGTCAGGCCCATGGCATTTAAAACAATATTTGTGCCAATAATTCTGTGAATAATTCTAATTTGAAGCCATTTCAATTTTACATCTTTAATTTCGTGGACATGGGTAAATACCTTATTCCAACAAACTTTAGAATTAAGTTTTTGTAGCCGTTCAGAGCAACAGTTTGGATTACGCTCATCTTGAGTAAAAATTTCATAGTGTCGTTTAGCTCCTTTTGTTTCTTTCATAATAATAGTAAAAGCCCTGGCATGCTCCGAATTGTGTTTGCATTATTATTATTATTATTCTCAGGATTTATTCCAGTTTTTCTGTATAAATTCTTTCATTGAGGAAATCCGTCCACAGTATGAGACAATTTATAGTATAGTCATCATTAGTCATGAATTCTTCAAAGTTCATAAATTGTCCATTTTCCTTCAGAAAATGTTTTATTGCGTACTTTCCTTTCTCAATCAATTTCTTGTGTTTAATTATCTCATTTCCTGTTTTTAGCCTGTCGTTATTAAAAAAAAAAGAAGAAAAAAAAAAGACAGGTTCAGCTAGAATATTTTCTTTACAGTCCTTGTTGCACCGTGTGAAAAACAGATGCTTGTGCTGTCATGTTCAGTTGAGAGCACAACTTGCCTGAATATCCACACACACACACACACACACACACACACACACTCATGCACAATGCACGCACATACACACACACACCTACACACACACTTACACACACACACACACACACGCACGCACGCACACATTCATGCACAATGCACACACATACACACACTCACACACGCACTCAGACAAATGCATACTCACGCACATGCACGCACGCACGCACCTTCGCACACACACACATGCACGCACACACACACACACACGCACGCACGCACGCACACATGCACGCACGCACACACACATGCACGCACACACACACATATTAAAATTAATAGAAAAACATTAATAGAAAACAACAGTAAGTTTGCAGACGAAGTGTCAGAACGTGTGTCAGAGCTGGAACAGATGTGTGACTGTAAGCAAGTTGACAAGGCAAGATCATCATAGTATGCACTCCCCTTGATACACTCTTGCAACAGCTATATCCTTAGTACGAATTGGTCAGGAATGCTAAATTTCCTTAAACAAACCAACTTTACCAGGTTAAGACATGAAATTGCTCCTACCCCCCACCTCTGCATCCTTCTTTTCACAGACACATACACACTTTCCACAGTTTTTGATTTTCTTTGATTCATGCCTGAGGTGATTGTGTGTTTGTTGGAGAAGGGGGGACCGGAGGAGAAAGGAAAAGGGTGTGGGGTTGGGGGGGGGGGGGGTGAGGAGAGGAGCTTGTATGTGTACCATTTTTAACTAGTCTACGCTCATGTAGTGATCATGGGTATGTATTCCAAGTCTTGAATGCTGTCACATGTTTTTTTAAAGAGAGCGATGGTTTGTGACAGGCCAGCCAGCTTATGACCAGCCTGTTAATGGGCCACCAGCCTATGGACAGCCAGTGCAGCCGGGCTATGCCCCCACTGGCACTGGAAAAGCGACCATGGTGGCGGTCACCCAGCCTGCTGTGGCCTTGGTTCAGACCTTCAGGAGTCACCAGTCCACACCTGCTGCCCCTATTGTCAGGCGGACATTGTCACGGCGACGCGCTATGAGACGGGCACCTTCACCTGGGTTATTTGCCTGTGTCTCTGTTTGGTCGGGTAGGTGCTGGGTAGCGCGATAAAAAAAAAAAACAAAAACACAACAACAACAAACCTGCCATGCATGCTTGTGTGGCCGCGCGTGCACATACACACACACAACTTTGATGTGAGGAGGGGAAAGCTTTTTTCTCTGAGCTTGATAAAGCGTTGGAAAGATAAAATCGCACACTTTGCATTGTAATAATGGGAAAAAAGTGTCACCATTGAAACTTAACACCGTAACAAGAAAAAGAAAACAAATCTTTGTATTCTCAGGATTACCAGCTCATTTCAGTCTTTACTGCCATGGAAATCAAACACTGAACATAACATTCAGAACTGAACAGGTAAAAAAAAATTCAGCATATTTACCAGTCTTAATGTCCAGTTAATGAAAAGGTAGGTGGATAAGTAACTCTGATACTTAACGTCTTTTGCAGACCTTCTGTTGGGAGGTGTAGTGAGCACCAGAGCAGGCAATAATAATCCACCATAAAAGGACTCTTTAGGCTTGCTACATCTGGTTGCTAATAGCAAGGAAGTGGTAAGCAAGAAGATGCCCTTCACGATGCATGTCGAAAGAAAGAAAATATAAAATGTGAGGACCCCCCCCCCCCCCCCCCCCCCCCCCCCCCCCCCCCATTCCGTCAGCCTTCCCCACTCCTCAGAGAAGAAAGGAAAAAAAAAAAAAAAAAGAAAAGGGGTATTGATTTCATTTCAGAGCAAGTTGTTTACAGACATTTTTTTTTGTTGCCAATATTTTGTTGCCTTGGTTATGAGTAGATTTCCAACCTCTTTGCCGAGTGTTTTGATTCCACACTTTTTTTTTCATGGTTTGTTTCATTCCAGGTGTGACTTTGGTTGCTGCCTGATCCCCTTTTTCGTGGATATGGGCAAAGATGTTATCCATTCCTGCCCCAACTGTGGCCAGCAGGTGGCTCGTTGGAGCCGTATGTAACTCGACTAGCTGGGCTGCTGACTTCAGGATGGTGGGCTTCTTTGGAAGATTGCAAAAGCCGCTGAATCCAGGAGATGCGCTGCAGTAATCACCCAGCTATCGTCAATGAAGGAAGGAAAGCCGCTTGTTTTGATAGCAGCTCGGCTGTTTTTTTTTTTTTTTTCTCTCCTTTTTTTCCCCTTCTATTATTCTGTTCTATGCAAGAACTGTTCGTAATTTTTTTTTTTTTTTTGTTGTTGTCTTTTTCAAAACGAATCCATTCTGGCGATATTTTGCTCACCCGAGGGGCAATGTTAGGAATCTGTTTCAGTGTTGTTTGGACCACTTATCATGGACTCGGATCCCAGTCAGTGGTAACAGCTGTCTCTCAGTTTTTTTTCACTTCAAGCACAATCATACAGACCAACAGTATACTGGATAGTTATTATCTCATACCACTTTTTGTATACATGGCAGTTTCATTTTGATGTGATTGTATTTTTCATGGTGGAGTATGATTCTTTGATGTGATTGTCTATTTCATGGTGGAGTATGATTCTTTGATGCACATAGCCACTAACAGTGTTTTCATAGTATATTGAAGATCATGTTGGTGGGTTTTAACTCTTGAATGTTTGTAATGTTCTTTTTTTTTTTATTTCTGTGTAAAAATTGTCTATTTTATCTTTTCGCTAGGAAGAGTTTCAAGGGCATGGAAGAGTGGTTGGATCTTTGGTGTGAATATTTAGGACATCTAAAAAAAAAAAAAAACAAAACAAAAAAAAAAATCTCTTTTCCTCTTTAATCTGAACATGCAAATGTATATTCATCTGTACTTGTATCTGAACATTTTTATTGGTGAATGTGAGTATATACTGATAATGGAGACAGGATAGAAAATCTCTTGTTCATTTTAGAATTTAATTTTGACCTTGTCTGTTTTTAAGATGTACAATAAAAAAGATATCATCTTTGATGTTCTGTACAGTATTCCTTAAATTTTAACCTGTGCCCTTCTAGGTGTCTGAGACACTACTGGGAACACTCGCGCCCCAGGCGCTCCTCCCTAGACGTCTCCTTATTTCTATCAACCCCAATAATAAGGAAGACTTCTCGGCTGGCACTATTTCTAGTTGCCTCTCCTAGATGGTGAGATCTGCCTATGCCCATGCGTACTAGCATCTCCCCGGGCCCATGAGATCAGAGCGCTGGTCACTTCCGCAGCGTTCCAGCACTCTGTCCACATGCACCATCTACTGGAGGCAGCCTACTGGCGTTCGGAAAATCCTTCATAAACTTTTATTTAAGGGATATCTGCATGTCCAGGGCTGATAGTTCTACAGGGATCTCCTTTGTGGCAGCTAAATTGGTTAACCCCAAGAACCACTAAGGCACTCACTCCCTCCTCCGATTCCTTTAAATTCTGCTATGGTCTGACATGGTATAGTATATGATGCCAAAATGGGGAGTTTTTATTATACTCCCTGTTTGGCTAGTATACTTACCACCTGGGCAAACACTTTTTTCAAAATGTCTAGTGTTTTCAGAGGTATTATTGAGGGAATGGGAATGAAAAGAACGAACCCAGGTTTTCCCTGGCCCAGTCTTCATCAGTGTTATAGCCAGAAGTAATGGAATAATTCCAGAGCTCATCTGTGATATTATCTGATGGAATGGAATACAAGGAAATACAAGTTTATGGTACAGTTCTCATGAACAATGTCAACTCCCATCCATTCTTTCCCAGTGTTATTGCCTGACAAAATAAAGTAGCTCATGTTGAAAACAGTCTTTTTAAACATTTGGTGGATCACAAAATTTTGGTGTGATTTTTTGGGAAAGACCATGGCACAGAAATATCAACTGGTTTTGTGAAAATAGCTATTCACAGTTATTGTACAGAGGGCCATTCATTAGTCTGAAAAATAAGGTGCAGTGTTTTATATTTGTTCAGCGTATTGTGGAGTTGAATGAATAAATATGTGCTGTGCACATACTCTCAGTGGTTTTCCGTTTATAATTTTGTTGAGAAAAAGATGAGAATGTTGTGTTTATACACAGCTCTCGCTGCTGTACAGAGGATTTAAACATCTCTGTGAACACATCAAAAACAGAAATGGACAGAGCATGCATTCAAGAGAGCTCAGTCTTGAACAGACGCTGACATGTCATGACACTGATCAGCATGGTTAACTTGCCTCAAGCTAGAGAGCAATACAAACTGCCTGCCTGTCAGTGCAAACTGTTTAGTGTAACCAATTAAAGAGACTCCACTACCCACCTTTCACTGCAATCATTGGGAAGGGACGAAGACAAGCAAGTTTTGGCAACAACAGGTTTTGAATAAGCCTGTTTAATGTTTTCAACCAGGTGTAACACCACCACCCCCACACTTTAAAGAAAGAACTCTTACAATCAGAGAATCTCTGAATCAAATGTGCTGAACAGTAGGTAACTGGCTTGCCTGGATGACACGAACAGCTTTGGGCAGAAGTTGGATAATTATGCATTAGGGTGGGGGGGAGGGGGGGGAAGATTGATACACTCAAAGTTGAATATGTCCCCTGCACCTGCCTCTCCATAATGGATTTCCTTGCATCTTCAGGACATTCTTCTCCTTTAGCAGATTTGCATTAGCTTATTTATTGAAAAAAGAAGTCTGACTCCCAGCAGAACAAGTGTTGATAAACATTTTATTCACAAACATTTCTGACAAAGTAAAACTGAAAATGGCTCCCGCTCCTCACATTTCTTCACATCACACTCGCACAGTTCAAACGCTAAAGTTTGTTCAGTTTACATGATGCATCTCTTTCTTCTGTAAAAATCAAAGAAATATTCTCCAGAGCTTCAGATAGTTGGTGTGCCCATGCTTATTATAGCACAAAACTGTCAGAACAGATAAAAGGTACACTAGACCATATGCGCTTGTGGGTGCCCATCTATCAACTGATGACAGACCGCTGGGACAAATGCTTGTTGGTGTTTAGGACAAGGTTACACAATTCCAAAATGAGAAATCAGGGAAATGCATTGCATTGGCTATTTCACTTGTCTGATCTTATAACTTAGCACAAACAATACTCATCAAGAAGCAGTAAACATATTACAGCATACTTCCAAAGGTGGTTCAAATTTGGCCTTTTGAACCAATGATGCAGGAAGGTATGCATTTTCAGTTTATGCTTTCAGTTTCGCATGCTATAATGTGTGTTGAATGACTTGACTAATGCAGATTGGCTACAGCTTTGATAAGAAAAGTTTGAGTCAAGATGCCTTAGGGAAGGTTCCTTTCTGCTCAATACCACTTTCTCCCACAAAGATAATTTGAAATGGGTCTGTCATTTTTGAAACTGACTCCTTGTCACCAAAGTCATTTGACTTCTAATATCTCGTAATCTGAATCACTGTAAATATAGTGAAACAAATAGCTTTTTTATAGTTAAGTAGAACTAACACTGTATCCATGGAAATGGTCTGTTTGCTTTTGTTTTCTGTCATAATTATGACTGAAAAGTATCATTAACTTCACTTTTTAAAATCTTACAGATAGTAATATATTATGCAGTAGTCTGCTCCGTTTTGGTTAAAAACAAGTAACATACTTAAGTAAGTACAAAATTGTTTATAAGAACAACACACATACATTATCATAGTAAATTATCTGACTGACAGTCCACATCATGTACATAAAATGTTTACCGTAACTCCTCCAAATAAAACGTTAATAACATACAGTTATTGCATTAGCAAAATGCTGGCCATGAGACAACGCACTCTTCTACGTAAAACAAACACTGACAATATAATCAGTCAATCAAGCTTCAAATAAACATGCAGCAATCAGAGGCTCAATGGTCACACTGGGTTCTAAATGGTGACTGAAGTGCTATGACAGGCCAGACAGAGAACTAACAAACAGTCGACGGTGTGACTTTGTTTTTTCCAGTTTGTTGTCGTCGGTGATGGGGGTGTTGAAGTCGCGCAGGATGGGCCGTTCAGGAGAAGGGGGAATGGGAGCGGTGAAGCAGTCACGACACACAGCCAGGTACTTGTCTCCCCTCCTATCACCTCCACCTGAAAGACACGCCAACATGACTACTGAGTGCAGGCATGATGACAGTTCATGTCCACAAATGTCCATTTCAGGCACCATTGAGGTTGAAACATGTCATGTAATTTGTCCCTTTTTATCTCGCGGAATGATTATAATATTTTCTTTTAAATTTGTTTTAATTTCCGCCTGCAGTCGCCACACTTTGAAACTCACAGAAAAACCACCAGAGCAATATTCGCACAATAAAATACATCCAGACTGAAGTCCTTCAGGCTTCTATTCCTAGGCAAAGACGCACTCTGCTAACCTTTTCAGACATAACTTGATGGCACCGTTGCCAGTGTCGGCAAAGAGTGTGCCTGCCTACTAACATCATGCCATGGTCTTCAGCAGGCACAGCGTCTTTTCACTACTAAGAAACTGACTAGGACACACAGCACAGACTATGATGTATTCAGTTGAATTCAGATGAGAACTCTTTGATCAGCTACAAATCACTTATTTTCTTACTTGTTTTTGTCTTACATTTTCCTATTACCCCTTAAATTAACAATGAAATTAGTAAATTCTTCCAAGTTGCAAAATAGAAATTGTCATGGTTAGCTTATATGCATGTTCTTGAAACTGATGTGGACTTTAGAGTACTAATCCATTCAGTAATTAATGTTTCTTTTCCACACAACATGAGGTGGAAGTCCAAGGTAAGTTAAATGCCACAGCGATACAAGTACATTCAAGAGAATGTATTTTATCAGGGCTACAGAATGTTGAAAGCTGGCAAAAAACACTGCAAAGACAACAGACTGCAATATTTTTTAGTACAAATGATAGAAATTTCCAACTTAACAGTTGATAATAAATTCATTTAAAAGAAAAATTATGCACTATCAATGAGCAACAAAATGTATACTTCAAAGGAAATATGAACTTATTGATGGACGAACTTGTGGGGAAAAAAGTCAAACACATGCTAGAATGGTGCTGAAAGAAGGCTGCATGCTACTGCTTAAATTTACAACAAAATATTACACACAAATAAATGAATATAGTTTTATTTCTTAAAAACAAAAACATTACATACATCTGGACCGACCAGTGTGGCGATCTTACTTTGTTTTCTTGTGTTTTTCTGCGAGTGAAGGAAGCAGGTTTGAAGCAGATGGTGCACACAGCAGTCAGTTTCGTCACACTCTCCGACATTGGTACCAGGTTCAGGATATCACCAAATGCCTATATAAAGCAAACAAAAAAGATATGATATCCTTACTAGGAAAGTTATGGAAAACAATTGGTTTTCAAAAAACAAATAACTGAGAAGAAGAAAAACTTCCTATCTGTTCATTTCATAGAGAAAATCCTGGTGGTGTGTATTGCTGAATTCTCACTAATGTGAAATGGGGGAGGGAGGAAGAAACTGCATAGTGTTAATTAATCTGTTCAGGTACCTTTTTTCAAAATGTTGTATTGTAGTTGTTCATCGTACTATAAATTCAATGTAATCTGCTTTGGACACCTAAGTGAACCAGAAGTCATCTACTTGAAAACAAACTGATTGAGAATAAAATTGTGATCCAAGTTCTTGTTTTCAAAACACAAAGAAGACTTTAGCATACATATACGTCCACCCCCCTCCTAATATTTTATCAATAGATTAACACTCATCTCAAAATGATTTATGTTAATAAGTGGATGCCATCTATAAAGTTTTTTTTTTTTTTTTTTTTTTTTTTTTACATTTTATTCATACATCAGATACATGAGACTGCTTGAAATTTTTGGGTCATGAAAAATGGCTGGGAGTAAGTTAGTGTATGACACAACATTATTAGACTGGTTTTTGACAGTTTGGTTTCCTTCTTCGAAGTCCTTTCAAAATTGGCAGTTGAGCCAGAGCTCCTTTTTTCAACTGCTTCCTAAAGTCTTAGTAATGCTAAGGTTGTCAACAATAATATCACGCTGAAAATCTTCGTTTTACGCTTTTACTAGTCCCCTCATATAAGATCAGAGGTACTTGTAATGAAAAGACTTTTGATATTTGACATCCCACAACACCACCTCACTCCCTTCAAAAGCAGTTCCTACCAGAAGTATGTCACTATATCAAGAAATCTATCTGAGCACAGGTGCATATTAAGCGCAGACCACGTGCATGTTTACATTGTTACCATTGACCTGGTATCAAATTACCTGTTTCTGGAATGTCCCATCCAATGCAGCAACAATGACCACCTTGCCTTTTGTTTGCGAGTTCGTCAGCAAATACCGTCACATCGGGAAACTGAAAAAAAAAAAAATCTCTATGTTTCAGTATAGCCTTCATATGTTTTCTTAGCGAAAATCAGTATTTCAGCCACTTGTGGATAGACTATACACTGAACCATTTCTAAAAAAAAAAAAAAAAAAAAAAAAAAAAAAAAATTGTGGGAGTCTCATTCTTACATTGCAACTATTTCATTTACGAGTGTGATTAGCAAACGTATCTACATGTCATTAAGCAGACCTGTTAACCCTTTCCACAAGTATTTGTACTTGTGGAATAGGTTTCACTTTTCAGTATTTTGAAACAAAAATCTGTATTTAAATACATGATGTCCCAAAACACATTTTCTCCAATGTTACAACACAACAGAATTTTGATTCAAAGAGAAAAGCAGTTCTTACAGGTAAACTTTAATAAATACCTTTATGTTTTTTCATTTATTTGTATCAGCCAGACACATGTGTTAGCTTCACATTCATATTTTACCTCATTTTGTAAATGCCTCTAACTTCTCACTTATTCAAGACAGTGTATGCATGTAAACCCCACTGTTCTCCCAAGATTGAAAGGAAAAAAAAAAAAAAAAAAAACAGAATTGTCCCACAGCCTAAAAATCTTACGGACATTTCCTAAGTCTTTGGGACATTTCATAAAAAAAAACAAACAAACAAAAAAAAAACCCCCATCAAAAACATGCTTGCTTTTTTGTTTCATACATAGTTGAATCACACTCTTTTTGAAACATTTCAAATGCTCAAACGCATGCACAACTGAACCTTCCAAACAAGTGGATCAGAATGCCATACTTCACAGTTAGATTTTCCATTACAAGCCAGACTGCTGATTTCAGCACAATAACCACACCTTCCTCTAGACCAGTCAGTACTTTTGACTACCACTTTCAGTGTTCATGAAGCAATTCAGCCTTAAAAACATAATTGTGATCACTGCCATAGCGTGCCTGATAAGTGTATTTGCCCTGAAACTAGTGTATCTTATGTGAAAACATTGGCGTTTCTATGCTTGATAATGTTATATATCATTTCCTTGACGATTTTTCATAAGCAATGAATAACTCTATCAAACAAGTTCCTGGATTTGAAGATCAACATTTTTTTTTTTTTTTCTTTTTTTTTTTTTTTTTAACTTTGAACTACAGCAATGTCAGGTTCTGGTTTGTCTCAACCAACTACCTGGAACCTACAATCCACTTTCTTGTTTGCACTTTGAACTAGATCATATGGAAGTTCAGGTTTGTCTGATGTTGAAATACTACAAATTCTATTTTCTCTACTTTAATTTGCATGTAGCTAAGCACTACTGGTTTCTTAATTTTGATTGGTTGTGCTGTTTTAGCCTAATCAACATTCATGTTGTATTCATATTCTTTGCTCTCTTTGCCTTTTGTCCACTGATGTGACAGTCAACCTTCAAAGTTTTTTTTTTTTTTTTTTTTTTTTTTTAAATTAATGTTGCTTTTAGACCAAAAAAGTGCAACGTAATGAATTTTTATACCAGAATCTTTCTGATATATTGTCTTGGTAGAACACTGAAACCCTCAATTTCATTTTTTATATTGCAAACATTTGATAGTTCTAAACCACAAAAGGTCCTCATTATCAGAAAAAAAGCAAAAATATATCTCCAAACTCAACTCACTAAGAAAATAAATGCCAGTAAACTACTGCCTCCATAGTTATACCTTCATATCCTCAATTATCTTTCCTAAGAATCAAAGACTGTCACCCGTCATCTGGCCAACTATCAGTTATCCTAATAGGATTTTACCTGCCTTGAGATAGAGAGCAACAGTAATGTGTATTTGTGTGCAAGTGTGTATGTATGCGTGAGAGAGAGAGAGAGAGAGAGAGAGAGAGAGAGAGAGAGAGAGAGAGAATCTTTCTTCAAATGAGAAACATATGTATATACATCACATACTTTGAGCCACCTACATCACTGAACAAAACTGTAATGATAAGTCAGTGCCAATGGTGGACACTTAAGTCATATCCAGAAGTGACAGCAGCACTATTTGCATATATTTAATGCTATTTTACCTGAAAATATAAAACCAGTGAAGAAGACTAAGATGTCTGATATTTTAACTATTTTGCAAATTACTTGGGGAATGACATTGACAACCAGCTTTATCCAACTGGAAAAATTATGATTTCATATTTTCCTGATTTTTGAAAAAAAACTGTTCTTTCTCGTATTTCATTTAGCAATAATTCATACTGCTCTTGGCCAAATGTTCGCTAAACACACAAAAGTCACACTGGTGAAGAGGACTGGACTAAAAAGTATATGACAGATAACAACAAGTCCACATTATTATGAACTACAATATTCACTAAATCGATGACATTATGATGTAATGGAATGTCAGTTCAACTCACAAATTGTCCTTCGTCAATGCCCACGACGTCAAATTGCACAGCATCAGATATAACCTTTGTCAGTTGGTCTGTGGATACTGCTGGCAAAATCTGCCTGCACACCAAATTGAGTTGACAGTAATATGCAAACACAATGCCTTATGGTTCAAATTTTCAAACTGTCAAAAACCAGTCTAAAGTTGTGTCATACACTAACTGTACTGCCAGCCATTTTTCATGACCCAAAAATTTCAAGCAGTCTCATGTATCTGATGTATGAATGAAAACAATGTAAAAACTATATATAGATGGCATCCACTTATTAACGTCATATCAGGCATAATGCAAGAAACAAAAAAAAAAAATCAAATGCATAATCCTACAGTTGTTTCTGTCAATTTCTTCTCCCGCCAGAACTAAAACCATGAGTGGTCATTTGTTGTTATTTTGAGTTAAGATAACAATGCCACTGTAAATTGAAACACATTTGAAATGGTTTGATTTTATCAACTTAGGAGGCACCAGACAGCAGCATTATTTTACTTTTATCATTGATTTAAAAACGGGTGGCTTTACTGTGCTCTCTCTCCTTTGGCTAATTTGCATGGTACAGCCGGCGTGCTCATTTGTCAAATTTTTATGGCTAACACAAACATGCTTGGTGAAGTGTCATGCTCTGAGCCTAAGCACGGAGTATATACTCACACCCTCCACTTGGTACTGTCTTAATTTTGTTAAACCCATATCATACATGGGACAGACACAAGGACTTGTTTCATAAAGCTTTGCACTAGTATACAGTCAAGGGGAAGTGTGGGAGACAGAGAAATATGTTCACAAAAATCAAGCAAAAGCTAGTATTCTTGCATTACATCAAGCAATGCTCATACTGTAAACATTCTAATTTGCATGCTAATGCAAATCAGAGCTGGAAATGCACATATATAACTCAGAGCTGAAAATTACCCATCTCCTAATTTTTAGTTGTCTTGGGAATGAGTAATATAAGCGCATACCCTATTACTCCTACATTTTTACTTGAATAACATACTGCGCAATAACAAGTCAAAATATTATTCTATGATACCACACTGTGTGAATCTGTGATAAAGGCTCCAGTGCAAGAGAAATAAGGCATAATTTTTTCCACCATTCAAATGGAAATGTTTCCCACTGTGTACAAAAAGTGTGTAGTGAGAGAAGTGAATAAAACTGTCATTCTTCCACTATTCACACATTCCTGAACAGAATCAAATAAAATCGCTATGTTGCTATCAGCCCTTCTTTTTGATAGAACCTGATTTGTCTCAATGAGAAAGGGCTCTGCTAGACTTCAGTTTTGAGAATATCCAAAGAGAGGAAGAGGGAGTGAGTGAGTGAGTGAGTCTGTGTGTGTATCTGTCTCTGTGTGTGTGCGCGCGCGTGCGTGCATGCGTGACTTTAGAGTGAGTGTGCACACATGCCCATGCACGTGTGTGTGCGAGTGTATGTAGGGAGCAGAGGTGTGAAAATGAAAACAGGAGGGAAATGTTATCAGTCTGCACTGAAGCTGACTGCTCCGTCACTCTCTCACTGATAGAAAAAACTGGTTGTCTAACTGACAAGTGTGGAGACAGTATTTCCACATGTCCGCCAGAAAATTTTGATGTCCAGACAATAGGATGGATGGGTATTTTGAGCCCCGAAACTTTTGCTGAAAAAGATTTTTTTTTTGCAGCAGAAATGGGTATATTGACCAACCTGTCATGGGTAGACACTCCCTCGTTGACATAGCGAGTGTCTCCGGAGTACTTGATGATAAGGCAAGAATATCGTGCTACACGGTATCGCTTTAGTCGTCTGATCAGTTCAGTCCTGAAAAACAAATACATAAAAGTAAAGAAACTATCAAGCTAGATAAAGATTGCCTACAAGATATTTTTATATATCATTTTATACCATTGTGACCATTTCAAATATGTAATAAATACTACAGAATTTGTTTCTTTTCAAGGCACATTATAATCAATTTCATCTCATTATAGCCTCTTGCTCAAGCTTTCCTCGCATTAAAAAACTGGAGCCAGAAGAGGGGCTGGGGGCGGAGTGGTGCAACAGGCAGGGTGTTCACATCTGCATCAAGTACCTGTGTGTGGAAAGTGAAATGAAGAATTAACCTTTTATCCATCTTAAAGCACTGAAAACTGATAACCTGCCATGTGATCGAAGGACAAAATATCAAAAGTGGGAGGGACTTTGGTGTGGGAGGAGTAGGATAGAAGACAACCATTTGGAGAGTTTCAGACAATTCATGCATAATGCTATTGATCATGTTTCTTTTGTTGTTTTTTTTTTTTTTCTGGTATTTTTTTTTTTTTCTTTCTTTACAACTGGCATTTTTGTTGCATGCTGCTGACTCCAATAACTTCTCATTAAGCTTCTTGCCTTAGGTGAGAGTCATGAGAATAACAATGTATTTATTCATTTGTGAATTAGTAAGCATATCAAAATGTATTCTTTGTGGTCAATAAAAGGCATCTGTGGTAGATTGGTTTACAATAACCATAATGTTCAAAAACTTTGTCAGACTAGCAAAACTCTAGTTCATCAAAAACCAAGCCTAAACACAATGGACACATGTATGCTTAAATAGCTTATTATGCCATTTAGTAACTGTAAACAGTAACAGTAGTCATACCTCTTACTAAAAGCATCCATCAAGGAAGTGTTTGGTGTTTCCGTGTCAATGGTATGATTTTTTTAACACCAGCAAGTTTATCTGCAGAACTTGGGACATTGACATAATCAGGTTATCTGAAGTACTATTTCAAGTTCAAAGTTTTATAGTCAGATCTGACTTTATAATTAAGTGTAATGAAATTCACAGTTTCACTTCAGCAAAATGATGACTGAAAGTGAAACAATCAACAATCCCACATTTCTCATTTTTGGCGTGCATGTAACACTTTGGGAATCCAAGACTGTGGTTGAACTCTTTTGCTAATGGTGATAATACGACAAAAAGTTAAGTCACCAACTAGTTAAACATTTGGTTGCCAACTCCATTGCTAGTGGTGATATAGTATGACAAGTTAGTCACAAACTAGTTAAAAATTCTGTTGCCAGCATCAATAAAACAACCCTCTGGTACACCACAGGTGACATTAGGATGGAGGTTTAAATATCAATCATAAAAGGTTTGAATTAAAAACATTATCATCGTTATTGACAACAGTGCAGACACACAGTCTTGCAACCTAGGCTAACACCACATTCAATTTCAAATCTGTTAAGACTTGAAAGTTGAATTGTATCTGAAGTATGAATGTGGATGCAATGTTCTGCAACAGGAGACAATTTGTGGATCCTTGTTCAACTTAAAAATGCATACATTTTACTATTAACATGTATGATTCTTACGTTTTGCCCGAGAACATTGGTCCAATAACGAGCTGAAACAGAAAAAGAAATTTTGTTACAAAGTAAATCATTCAAATTAAATAAACGCATACACAGTAATAACAAAAGCAAAATTACTGCTGCAATAGAAAGTAACTTTTGGTCAGAGTGTTTGAGAAGTTGAACTGTGTGCCAATGACAGTGCAGTTGGCAATACTTAATTTTTAGTTTAAAGTAACCGAAAACAGGTATAATGTGTAATAAAACAATCTGAAAGCTTTTTTACCCTCTAGATTTGCAATTTTGCTATTTCAAAGAATAAGTTTCACACATTGGTAAAATATGAGAGCTGAGTAACTCATGGCTTTCATTAATGACCTATAAAGAAGACTAAGAAAAGTTGTAAATAAATACTTTGACAATTAACATGGTTTATCATGCCAAACTGTCACAGCCATATATCAATAAATGTATATACTTGCTAGCTGATCTACATTGATAATGGTAACCGAGAAAAAAAAAAATTAGAAAAAAGAAATACATTCCAACATTGAAAATATTTCTCTAAATTTGTCGAAGTTGCATCTTGAATAACTTCTCACTGGAAATAATGCAAATCCCATTTGGGACCCCCATGCCAGAAAAGACCTTTGATCATTGCTCTGGAGAATTCAGGTGCAGTGTAAGTGGTTGTTTCCCACCAGTTCAAAAAAAAAACATCCAGCATCAATATGTTCTTGAAAGGATCCATTATAGATGTTCACCATCATCTCATTGGTGGTTTTAACATTTTTTGTAGGAGGTGGTGGTGGTGAGAGATATGGGCGTTGTGATGATAAGAGTGGTGACTAGGCAGAGTAGCTGCTTGAATCAATGAATGAAAAACTTCATTCAATGATGGGAAGGAAGAAGTCTGAGAAGATTGCAACGGATTAGGGATGGAGAGACAGAGACTAGTGAGAGGGGCTGATGGTGGAATTCCCTTGAATTTCCAATATGATCCTTACAAGAAGACAAGATCACACTTGAAAAGGTCCTGTCCAATGAAGGGCGGCGTGCAGGCTTGTCAATTGCTACTGCCAGACGTTCAGCATAACTTGTGCCATGTAAGATCAGCTGCAAAGGGCTCCTTTAGAACAGTGACCTCAGCAAATAAGATTAGCCACCTTCTACAAGTTCCACCACCGTGGCATCAAGATTGACTGTGCACATCAATCTGCATCACACCCACCAGTACAACACCAGAAACTCCCATGAGCTGCAATACCAAATAGAATTATACTACATGAACTACAGAAAGAACAGTTTATTTCTGCACTCTGGGAGAGAATGGAATGACCTTCCAACTGAGGCAGTAACATCTGCCTCATGGAGGGCTTCAAATCCTGGATATAACCCCCTCCCCTGCCCCACTCCTGCTCCCCCACCTATCCCTCTTCCTCACTTTAGTCCTTCCCACCCACAGCAGAGTAAGGTCTATCCCCCCCCCCCCCCCCCCTCCCGGAGGCCTGAAAAATAGTGGGTGGCTCCAGACCCCCTTTTTCCTATCCTGCCCCACAATAAGCTGAGCTGATGATCCAGGCAGCATTTAAATTTACCTGTTAAATCTGGAAATCCCTTCTGTGGTGTCAGAATCTTCAGCTGGTTGAAGACGGACATTTATGAAAGTAGATTCAGATTCTAGAAGGATGTGAAATTTAAAACTGAAGCATTTCCATAAGGAATTTGAAGCCTTCCAGTTCCACAGACTATGGGGGAATGACACCCCCTCTGCATGTCTGGTGGAAGGCAGCTGCCCTCAGTAACTCTGCTGGCCTACTTTACAAAGGCCTGCCACTGTGCCAGAGCCTCATTTTTTTTTTCAGCCATCAAGACACATTTCTCCTGGCTGCTGAAAGTGAGGGGACAGAAAGCAATGGCGTGAGAAAAATTTTAAGTTAATATCTTGACGCTTTCATACAGTTTTAACCAGTCATTAGCAGTAAGCATCATAAAATTTGCTCCAAACATACTTTTCTCATACCTTCCCCACTCTTTTATCCAGAACACAGTATCTGAACAGTAGTGACCAAACACCGTTACCCTGGTCCATCACTCTGGGCTCAACGGAAAACCAGCAACAGAAATGGACTTTATAGTATAGGCCTACACATCCTGAAAATTCCCGCAAAAGTCCGATTGAGCGACCAACGGCGCACCCCCTCTTTTGTCTACGGGTCTTTTTTCAGTGACAAGTACGCCTAGGTGCCAGATCAACAAATTAATCGTGAATCTTCAACAGAAGAAAGAAACAGAACATTCAGCAAAGTCCTAGTTTATAAGTCCTCCAAGAGGTTACTTAAAACTCCTTTTTTTTTTAAAACTCTCAGTCTACAGACAGATCGACACATTTCTGATTTCATGATCATGATCGCCACTGTAACAGTTAACTTATCTTCGGATAAAAATGGACAGCATACACACAGATCTGTGATTTTACCTCAATATGTCCACTCTCCTGGTGCCCAGAGAGATTTCCTGATCGCGTTATAACAGACATTTTCTCAAAAGAATTTGCTGTGATCACAGTGGTTTCCGACATTTCGTACTTTCCCGCAACTCTTTCAATGCAGCTTTTTGCGCCAAAAAAGAATATTGCGCATGTGCAATCACATGTCGTTATAAACACTTTGAAACAAGGCAGGGTACTGTAAGAAAATAACACAATTTTTGTATAACATATCAATGGTTTCCAAAGGACATAGTTAAAAACATTGTAGGATAAGAGGCAAAGGTTGTAAAAGTGTCTCCAAATATACTTCCTGTCTTCAGCTTGCCTTGACAACCAAGATGGCGGACAACGAGGTCAGTCACAATGTCTAGAAGAAAAAAACAAGAAGACATGTAAACAGTTCATATTACAAGAAACATATGAGCTCATTTTAGTAGTTGGGTCATATATCAATTTATTCATACACCAAGAAACATGTCGATAGCGGCTTTGCAGTCTGAAATCAACTGATTGTAAACTGGCCATAGTGTGTTTGTAAACATGCTTAATATGATGATGTTAAAATATATGGGTAAAAACTTACATTTTGGGGGCTCATGCTAGCGATACTCATTCGCTTTTAAACGTGAATTTCACACTGTCAGCTTTTCTTTCCATCAAGAATCAGAGCGATTTTTTGAACACACACACACACACACACACACACACACACACACTGAGGAACTCGGACATATATTATTTTAACAACTGCATCAAATGTAATGACAAAAATAATGGGATAACATCATACAAAAGATTTTATTTTCTCCCAGGGAGGTTGAAAGTCTAATCCATAGACTTCGTTTAAACTCATTTAAAACAAAATATTGCAAAGATATTATATGTATGTGTGGGGATTCTATAAGTGTCAATCATTTACTGATTCATTGTCCCAAAACAAAAGAGCTTTTTAATAAATCAGGTATTGAGGGTTTTGTTGATGGATCGACTCCTTTATCGCTATCTAGTCTATTAAACAATTTTGCTACTCTTGAATCCATTGCTAAATGTTTATTAGGCTGTTCACTTAATATTTATCTTTAGCATTTGTGATTGTTACGTTACAATTTTAGTTTCAGTTAAACGTTCTGATGAATAGGATGGGGTGGAAGGTTATGATTACATTCCTTATGTACTACTTTAAAACTTACTCACCTTTACACTCCCTAAAAAAATGCATCTCTCATTCTTTACATCAAGCTCACTCTACACTACAACATTGTCTGAATCATTTAGTGGAAGGACGTTAAACTGAAGAACAACACACACACACACACACACACACACACACACACACACACACACACACACACACACACACACACACACACACACACATGCTGTTCTGCAAATGCCAAATAAAGACAGCATTTCAACTATTTTGGCTAAAATTTGTGACAGAAAGGACACTCTTTTACGGGGAAGTTAACTGCTTGGATTTTGGATAAAATTGTGTTTGAGTGTCTCATCATATCAGTACATCAGAGATGGTCTGTTACAGTGCAATACACAGCCAAAGATTATCTGCAAGTTTGATGTATCTTAAGAAGAAAGCAGGCAACCCTGAACAAACAAATGCCAGAAAAGCACACTAGTTTGCATATATCAATTACTTTCATCATAACAGTTGATGAAAAGCTCTTTCATAGGAAAGTTATCTTATGGGGATTTGCATAGGGTGATCATATATTTGAGGCTTGATGAAATGTTATTAGGTTTGTAGCATTGGATTTGAAAAAAAAAAAAAAAACACTCCTTCATATTCATCAAATCAGCACATCAGAGATAGTCTGCTATAGTTTATTGGAGAACTGAAGGTAAGCAGAAAGTGCACTGGGCTCTCACCAGAAGAGGAGAGATAATATACTAGTTAATGACTGCACTAGTCACTTTTAGCACCTGAACAAAGTTGAAAGCCAATTTGAAATATGAAAGTAATGACAATTATTTTGGGCAATTTTTTAAAAATTTGAATTTGGGGATGGTTCTTAGCTGTTTATGAGGAGTGCTCGCATAAAGTTGGGCTCAAAGAAAAAGTCAGTTTGTTGTTACTTTTTCTGTATTGTTCTTCATGCAGGTAAGTAGATAGATAGATAAACAGATAGGCAGATAGATGGATACATAGACTGATAGGTAGGTAGATAGATAGACAGAGTGATTGATAGATAAATAGACAGCCAGACAGACGGATGGACAGATGGACAGACAGACAGACGGATAGATTGATTTATTGATTGACTGATTGATAGATGATTGATTGATAGTGTGAGATTGTTGCAGGAGAGTTATCTCTATTAATGTGAGACTGTTGCCGTGGGAGTCACCTCTTACTGTGAGGTTGTTACAGTTTGGAAGTGATCACTGTTAATGTTGTTAATGTTCTACAAGGAGGCTCATATAAGTTAGTTTGGGGTTATAACAGGGAGAGTCACCTCAAAAAGTAAAGGAATATAACAGGGACATTTACCTCTGTCAGTGTGAGAATGCTACAGGGAGAGTCTGCAGTCCGAGTGGGATTGTTACAGGGAGAACCAGCCCAAGCTGCTGTGGAAGAACAAGCAGCTGAGGGCACTGAAGTAGCCCCTCAGGAAGGAGACACAGTCACAGCTGGTGAGGAAGAGGCAGCCCCAACAGAGCAGCAGGTAGCTGGTGAGGAGTCTGAGACAAAGCCTGAAGAAGAGCCTGGCACAGAGCCAGCAGCTGAGGCAGCTGAACCAGCTTCCACTGAGGCTGCTGAGAATGCTGAAGCTGTTCCTGGTTTGCATGCAGTTTGATTTCTTTGTGTCTGTGTGTGAAGAGTTTGCGTTTGGTGATAATCAGCTGCATCATGAGACCACTCAACAGGGTTGCATTGCTGTTTAAGCACCAGAGAAACCATTAATGTTTTGCTCGTAGTCTGCCACTTAAAAGCTAAACTAAAACCCTAAACACACTACTTGTTGGTAAAGCCTCTTAGATTAGCCAGACTATCACATGGCTTATCCTGTCACTAAAAGCAGTTACAAGTGATTGTGAGCTTACGTGGTAGAGACTGGACTTGTGAACTTGTCACATTTCTGAAAGTGGAAAAGCTTTAGCATTAATGGTTCAATAAAATTGATCACACACATGAGAAATTCTTATCAGTCATGAGCCATAAAGTTTTGGCTAAGGAATGATGAAGTAGAAGAAGGGAGAATTTTTCAATTGTTTAGCATATGCATTTTTTCAGTACTCTGGTTAATGTTGCTTTGTTCAGCATAGGTTTGTTTTTTTTTGTTGTTGTTGCTTTTAATTTTGTTGCATGGTTTGCTCATGCTTATTTTGTATTTCTACTGTTGTTTTATTTTGTGGTGTAAATCTGTTAGTTATCTATCCCATATAAAGACTCGAACAAGTGAAAGCAAGACATCCTTGTTTGAGCACAGTAATTTTTTTTTTACTCATTTTTGACTCAGTTGCCAAAATAAGCTGAATCCTGTTGCTCTTCCTGTAGCTCAGGCTGCCCAGAAACAAACAAACAAACAGAAAATGATAACTATCCCAAAATTCCAACAGTGACGATGCACATTTGATTCTGAAAGCTTTTGTACAAGGGAGAGAAGCATGGAAACACAGTCCTAACCAAAAATGGTAAGACTTACCAAAGCATTTGGACCACACTCTCATTTGCAAGTTATCTCGTAAGCTAGCCGGTGTGGCTACCATCTTGTTACATGCTGTCTTGCAAGTTGTCTGGAATGAGCTGAAACCTTCTGCAGGCTAAAAAAATGTTGGCTGACACAAGATTTAATCTAGAATGTCAGATATTTGTTTGTTCAGTATATAGAAATATTATTTTAAGTGTGATGATTTCTAAAGGAGTGGTTGTCCCTTCTGGTTGCATTCAAACATGAAGCTGACTGTTCCCACTATGTGGATTATTACTCAAGGACTGACCTCAGAACTACCCTTCAGCCTTCAGTCAACTGTATTACTATTATCATTATCATTGTTGTTGTATTTATATGTATACTGGTGGTTTAGTGGACAAAGCACTTACCTAGGAACCAAGAAAGAAATCCAAATTTATAGCCATGGGATGTTTCCATGTCTCCTCTGTCTCCACAATGATCTGAAAACGGGTGATCAAAGTGGTGATTAGAGTATTAGTCATTCAGATGAGATGTTAAACCAAGGTCACGAGCACAGAAAGAGAGACGAGCAAGGAAGCCAGTTCATTCTGCTGCTGTCAGCAAGTTGCAGCCCTCTGTATGCTGAACAACCCGTGTGGCATCCAGCAAGCTCAGGCTTATTTTCAGAACACTGAAATTGCAGTGAATGCAAGAAGTACTAAAACTGAAGTATGAAAAAGCGTATGATTTGTTCTGCTTCTCAGCAGCCTCATACACATGCTGATTCCATTTGATGATTTTGCACATTGAGTTCCTTTTGAAATTACACTGCCAAGCATTTTTTGCCTTGTCATATTGTTTGTTCTGTGACATTCAGATACTCATCTTCTCTTGAATCTCACTCTTAGCTGCCACCTTACTGTCAAGCGGTTCTTAACACATCACATTCTTCATTAAAAGAAGTTCTAATCCCCACTCTCTCTTCAATCTCACTTTTAGCTGCCACTACATTGTCAAAAGGATATTCCAGTGTGTAAGGACTCACTCTGTAAACACACATACAGAAACACCTTCAGGGAGTTGTTTGAAAATGAGACAGCCCCATCAACAGCAGTAATACTAATAATCTGTTCAAACTTATGTTTTGTTGGCTGCTTTGGCTTGGGTCCTTCGTACAGCACATGCTAAATGCACATAAACATCCCTCCACCACCCCCTTTCCCATTATCAAGACACGGCAATAAGGGAGTTAACCCTGGCAAAATTCTGTAGGACAATCCAATGCTATGTATACACATATGCAGTTCTGAAAGCAACAGGGCTGGAAAGGAGAGGAAAAAGTGAAGGGAGAAAGGGGGAGTTGGATGGGGTAGTGGGTTGGGATGGAGGGACAGAGGAAAGACCCAAATTTCACATGAAAAAATCTGTTGTGATGAAGATTCAGTACAATGATCATCATCATCATTCTGCCTTTTCTTTCTGTCACTCTGTCGTTTGTTTTTTCCATGTGTGTGTGTGTGTGTGTGTGTGTGTGTGTGTGTGTGTGTGTTTAAACAGATAATTCTTAGTTCTTTGAAATATGCACTTAAACATTTTATTATTCTTTACATAAAAGAAAAATAAAAAACTAGACATTGCAAAAAAAAAAAAAAAAAAAAAAAAGGTTAGATATCTTACTGATTGATTTTCCCTCCCTCTCACTTTCTCTCATTCTCTGTGTGTGTATGTATGTATGTGTGTGTGTGTGTGTGTGTGTGTGTGTGTGTGTGTGTACACACACACACGTATGTATATATATATATATATATATATATATCACAAATAAAAGTAGAGAGCCAGCAAGAACTCTAAAGATGAGACAAAGAGCTCAAAACAAGTTTGTTGTTTTTTAATCACCCTTTTTAATCATATTTTTTAAACTTATGTATATATATATATATATATATATATATATATATAGATATATATGTATGTATAGATGCAGATATGGATATATAAAGTTGCCCCCCAGATACGATAGGACAGATTTAGTAACACTAAACAGTTATGAGTGTGGAATTTTTCCTCCAGTTTTGAAATGGGGGGGGGGGAGGGGGGGGGGGGGGGGGGGGGGGGGGGGGGGGATAAGTAGAGAAGCAGGGACCTTTTACTTCAATTGTTTAATTTTGTTGTTGTTGTTGATTGCTGAAGAAATGCAGAGCAGTCTCAAACCCAAAATACATTTTTGTTACCAGAGCAGTCAGCAGAAGGGGGCGAAGGTCAAGCCGAAGGAGAAACAACAGAGGCTGCTGTCGAAGAAGCCCCTGGGGAAGAACAAGGAGAAGTTGTGGCTCCTGAAGGAAGGAGAAGGGGAGAAACAAGAAGAAGGGGGTGAACAGGCAGTAGTGGCTGAAGGTAACTCATGTTATTTCCCTGGAGTTGTGACAATGTGATGTTGAAAAAAAGAACGAGAGCATGATGAGAACATTCTGAATTTTTGTTATAAATGCCCACCACCTTCTAACCCCATTCTGCTCAATTACCACCGCCTCCTCCACATGCCCTACCCCCACCACTCACTCCTTCATCCCTTGCCCCACCCCCCCCCCCCCTTCACCCTCCAAAGAAGAAATTGTTTTGTCAGGAAATTGATGGTGCCCATTGCAACAAAAATCAGTAAAAAGTGTGTGTGTGTGTGTGTGTGTGTGTGTGTGTGTAGGTAGAGTGGAGGTGTGTGTATGTGTGTGGAGGGGAGGAGTGTGTGCGTGTGCATGAGCGCAGTTTCCTGCCGTTAAAGGCCTCAATATTTGATGTGGACACACCATACCACACATCATTCCTATTTCAAAAGCTGTCACTCTGTCTGCTGCTATGATAGGAGAGAAGCAGCTGAAGGAGAACAAGAAGAAAAGAAGGAAGGAGAAGAAGGAGGTGAGGGGGTGAAGCTAAACCTGATGGAGAGGGCGAGGAGAAGCCGGAAGGAGAGATGGGGGAGAAGGGGAGGCCACTACTGCTGCTGAGGAAGGGCAGAAGGTGAGGCAAAGGCAGAAGGGGAAGAAGGGAAGGAGGAGGAGAGAAGACTGCTGAAGGCGAGGAAGAAGGTGCCAAGTCTCCTGTTCCACAGGTGTGTGTGTGTGTGTGTGTGTGTGTGTGTGTGTGTGTGTGTGTGTGTGCGCATGCCTTTTCCACATGTGTGTGTGTGTGTGTGTGTGTGTGTGTGTGTGTGTGTGTGTGCCCTGTTCCACAGAGGTGTGTGTGTGTGCGTGTGTGTGTGTGTGTGTGTGTGTGTGTGTGTTTGCATAACTGGTGAAGTGAGTTCACAAGTTGTCACAAAATCTGAAAAGCTTTTTCACCGTCCTCAGCAAAATTTAGCCCATGTGTGACAAAGAAAGTTCTGTGCAAAAGTTACCTCCCTTCCTGACAGTGTTTAATCTGTGGTTGCCTTTGATGCCGTTTAGAGGATTCTGGTTTGGATCCCTCTCTGGTAATGATGAATCCCAGTTAAGCGAATTGTTGAACAGATTTTAGGTTCTGACCATGGACAGTTATACTGGTACCGATGGTGGTGGTATGGCTGGCCATCAACATGGTCTTCTTGAAGCATATGCCATGCCATATCTTGATGTTTCATCCAGTCATTCAACAAGCTTGGCAAGTTCTTGTTCACTGCTTGCCAGACCATTTTCGAACTGATGTTTTTTTCCCCTCCAATATTGACTGTGTTAACATGATCTTCAAGTGCATCAGTCATAATGCATTCCAGGAATATTTTTGAAATGAGGGAGATAGAAGGCAGCTCTGAAGAACTCCATCTGAAATATGCAACATTCTCTAATAGCATCTGCTTTAGCTCCTCACTGGTCGCTTTGAAGTACGGCTGCTGGATGTTGTTCGCAAGTTTCTGCTCAGTGTTAAATTTCTTTATTGTAGTTCATAAAACCTCCTGCCAAATCCTTTCAAATTCCTTCTTAAAGTCTTTGAAGACATGGTAGAACTCCCACTGGTGCTGGAGACGTTTTTTTGCAATGGGTACATAGGTTAAAAATCTGCTTGATTGTACTTCTACATTTGTGGAATCCAACCTGTTCTGCAGCATCGATAGAATTTTCGTGTGGATGCAGTCTCTTCAGAATGATTTTGAGCATTACTTTGCTGGCATGGCTGATGTAGCTTACAGTGTGGTTGCTCTGGCAGTGTCAGAGATTTCCTTCCTTGGAAAGGGTAATGATTAGTGATTGAGTCTATGATTTTGTTGCAGATGGCAGTCAGGATATCAGTTGCTGCATCTGCACCATGTTTCAAGAGTTCTATTGGGATGTTGTCAATGCCTGCAGCTTTCCCACATTAAAGTTTTAGTGATTTCACAGCAGCTTTGATTTCTTCCCAGAATATTGGAAAGTTGTCCTCATTTGATTATTCCCGTGCTGTCAGCACATTTTAATCTATTGCACTCTGTTGTATAGCTGAGAGCAATGCCCAGTCCAGCTTTGTCGTCATCTTGTGTAAGACAGGTGCCACCTTAGATCTGAATCGTGCGGACTTGACTTTGCTTTTGTTTGGTCAATTCCTTCACAAACTTAAGATCTTTCTTTGTATTGTTCTTGTCCAGTTTCTTTTTTTCTTTTCAATGTCCACTGTAGGTCCTTGAATTTCAGTGAAAGTCCTTGTGGTTTTCTTGAAAATTCAAACCGTTCTTTGCACAGTATTGTACGTGCTTAGAGTTGCTTGTTTTAGTGGATCAGATACATTTCAGTTGCATTACCTGGATGTAAGCAGATCTGTTCAAGGTAATTAGGCAGATGGAATGACTTTGGTGTAAAGGCTTCCACAGCAGAATTTTTGATGGAAAGTGAAAAGAAACCTTCCATGTACAAAATTGTAAACTGTGTGTATGTTACATGTTTACATGTGTTACATGCATATTCATTTGGGAAAATTGTAGTTATACATGCTTGTAAAATCTGTATGGGGTTCTGGAAGGGTCATTGGTTTTGTTACTGAAATTGATTGTTAAATGAACCATGAATGATGTCTTTGGAACATGGGTTATGTCTAAACAGAGCGAGTCCTTTGCTGAGGGAGAGAGACCAGAAAGTCAGACAGGTGTGCAGGTGGGAGAGAAGTTGTCAAGGTCACCCACGCCGACAGAGGTTGACAAAGATCAGGAGGGCAGGCCTGAAATCCTGGAACCTGGAACTCCAGAGAGAATGGGTACAGGGTTGTTGTTTTTCTTTTATTGATACTAGTGTGTGTGTGTGTGTGTGTGTGTGTGTGTGTGTGTGTGTGTGTGTGTGTGTGTGTGTGTGTGTTCTTTTGTGTGTGTGTGTGTGTGTGTGTGTGTGTGTGTGTGTGTGTGTGTGTGTTTGTGTGTGTGCGCGTGTATGTGATATAATAATAAACAGTGTGTGTCCCATAATTATAAACATTATTCAATTATAAAAAAAATCATTTCACAACTGGGCTTTTTTTTTTATGCTCTCCAAAATTTATTTTTCCTCCATGCATTTTTGCAGCACTTTTACATTTGTTTTGAAAGCATGGGACCAGGTTGGGGTTACAGAATCTTTACATCCTTCCTCCTGCGCCCCCCTCCAATGCCCTAGAATTAGAGATGGGAGAGATAGAGGGATTTTTATTCTTGTTTTATTGAAAGAAATACTCTTCCTAGCCTCTGAATTACTGATGATGATGATGATGATGATGATGATTAAGGCCATTTTTATGGACTTTTTTTTTTTTTTTTTTTTTTTTTTTTTTTTGCAGGGTCGGAGACTGACTTGACCCGATCGGGGGGCCCTGGAAGCGCACGCAGAGGAGCCTGAAGTGGAGGAAGAGGAAGAGGAAGAGGAACCACCCATGTATGATAGGGAAGAACTTATTGAAAGATATCATGTGAGTTTGTGTGTGTGCGTGTGCATGTGCACATTTGTGTGTTTGTGTGCATGTGTGTGTGCATGCGTGTGTGTGTGTGTGTGAATGTGCTTGCATGTTTGCATATGAATTCTGTGTATGCGTAAGCATATGAACATGGTGTGAGTAGCTGACACAAATGAAACCTCTGGTGATTTTTGAGTCTGCCTATCTATGCATATGGAGCCCAAACTGTACAAATGAAATGGTTAACTGATTCACTGCACAGAAAGACAATTCTCTGCAAACACATCATTTGATCACTATTGGCAGGTCAGCGAGGACCATTATTGTATGAACATAGCAGTGATTTTGAAGGAGAATGGTACACATGCCTGCTCTGTGATGAAGCATTTATACATATTGTCATTGGTCAGGGGCTAAATAAGATGGTGCCCTGTTGATCAGAACAGCCACCACCGAATATCATCAAAGTGACTCAAGATAGCCTACTGTTGACTGCTCCCTGTGGATTGCTGTTGCTTGTTCTTTGACAGAGCCTGGATGTTGCTATGTATTGGGGGGAAAACAGAATAGGCAACGTTCATGAGGTTATGCTACATACAGGCCACAGAAGATAAGATGGTAAAAATGAAGTAAAAAAAAATTGTAAGAGAGTTTTTCACACAAAAACTCTTGTTTAGTCTTACCGAGAGTTACCTATATATGCGTTTCAGATGGCCTTGGCTGACAGGGAGGCGCTACTACAGCAGAACTACCAGTTGCAGCACAAGCTTGCAGAATATTTCCGCAAGAAGAAGAATGATGAGCGACAAGACTACGATAAGAATGTCACTGATCAGGAACAGCGCTACTTGAAATACATGGGTAAGATCTGCATAATGAATATGTCCATGGGCATGCATGCACACTCACACACCATTAAAGAAAAAACAACACACACACACACACACACACACACACACACACACACACACACACAAATGCAGACAGGAGGGAGGGCATGCACATACCAGTCATGTTTGTTGTGACATATCCAACCTTTAAACATAGCTGTTTGATGCTTCACATAAATCGACTTAAAAAAGAAGCAAAAGAAACAAAGTACTCCCCTTTCCACAAAGAATAGAAGCAGATAAATACACAAAAGTTCCTGCTTTTTTCTGTTTTTTTTTGTGCATTTTTTTTTTTCTTTTTTCTCAAATTCTTTTTAGTGATGGAATCTCATCTGTGTTTGATTTCTTCCTAGATCTATCTTTGCAAAGTCTAATTCATTACAACTATCCTGCCTATATATGTTTGTGCAATTTGTGTAGATTTTTTACATCAGTTATTTTTTATTTTTGTTTTGTCTGTTTGATTAATATTTCAGTTATTTATTAATGATATATTCAGTTTATGTATTCTCCCCATGCCGTTGTACTGCGAATAACCTTCAAGAGAGTACCAAGTCACACAGATTTTATGTTTCAACACAAAACAGAGAAGCAAATTTTCGACTTCTTCAGATGTTACAAACGGGAAAACAAACATGCGCAAAAACAATACTCCCCTGATTGCAGTCAACACAACAACACACAACACAGGACAATATGCCACGATACATTGTGACCAATTACAACACAGAGCATTACAACACAGCACAATACGCTGAATGTGCTGCGTGTCCCATTTCACCTTGCATTGTCTTCCTCTGCAGCTCAGCTGGATGAGCTGCACCACCAGGACCTGCTGGAGCGGGAGAACTACCAGAAGCAGATGGAGGAACTCAAGGGCCGCTGCGAGGAGCGCCGGGCCCGGGTGGATGAAGAGCGTGGCGGCTTTGTGGAGTTCAAGAAACAGGTGGCACTCAACTCCATCAACAGCCGCTCAGGCAAACCCATTGCACCGAAGGTAAGTGAGCATGATCGAACCCTCAGACATTCCTTGTGTTCCCTGGCCAATAATGTTTGGTGTTCAGGCAAAGATGACTGTGTGGGGGACTATCCAATGGTCTGATGAGATCCATAGCATCAGGACAGGTTGAGCACCTTAGAATCTTTTTTTTTTTTTTTTTAAAACAAGCATCTTTATTCAAGAAAGTTCATACAGTACAAATGGAAAATAAAGAAAGAAAAATTGTACAATGAAAATAAACAGACATATCAAACATAATGGTACTACCAATTTACATTTTGAAGAAAATGGTTAGAGCATCTGTGAGTGGTAAAGAGAGGGAGAGAGGAGAGAGAGAGAGAGAGAGAGAGAGAGAGAGAGAGAGAGAGCATGATGCAGGCCGAGTGTACAAGGAAGTTTTTGGTTTTTAAAGGTCCTCTACAATTTTCGATGGGCTGTTTGGGCAGCTATAATCATATCAATACTATCAGAATCATTCATAATTCAGTCTGGATCAACTAACATAAGTATATATGGGTAGCACCTCAAAATCTTGGCATGAAATCTCAGGACAATCAGTGATAAAAAGAGGTGAAACCAGTCCCTAACTGATGACATTTATCTAAAAGAGTTTCTTGTCCGGTTTTACTATTGTTAAGCAGCTTGCTCTACAGTTCCCTCACATGAAATTCTGATTGAAACCCCAATCTGTAGAGGTGGGAAAGGGATGATTTCAAAAGGATTAACTCCACAAGAATGGCTGTACTTATGTCCTTCTGTATTAACATTAGCGTATCAGGACTGGCTTTGCTTACTGGCGGCTTACTGACGTCTGCACTTGCAGATCACAACTTCTAAATAAGTGTTTCATTTGAATCCAAACTGCTCAGCTCCTATCAACAATCCAGTAACCGTACAAAGGAAGCAATCTTCAGTGACAGTTTTGGAGGTGATCACGTTTTTTTTGTTTTGTTTTTTTTTTTTTTTGCCATGTAGTGATTAAAAAATGGCCTCTTTTCCTCCCGCAAAATAAATAACATACTGACAGGAGATTGCTCTGGCTATATATTAGATACAAATCAAAATGTCAGCATAACAAATAAAGGAAGAAAAATACTCAGACAGGCATCTCTCTCTCCCTCTCTCTGGCTTATATGAATGAGTAGTCTCCCATATTTGATGGGTGTTTTGTGATGAATTGTTTCCCTTGTACTGCATGTTTGTAAGGGATAGGACTAATGTGGTAAGATGGAGGTTCAATATAAGACTGCATGGGCTTTGCTACCCTCAACTCTTTCCCCCCTTCTCCTTCCCACCTCCCCCTGATCCCCCCTCCCCCCCCAAAAAAAAAAAAAAAAAAAACAACCCTATTCCCATCTCTTCTCTCCACCTCTCTTCTTTTTTTTCTTTTAGTTCCTTCTCCCTTCCTTCTAAGTCCTTTCCAGTGAGCATGCATGGCCTTGTTTGGATCATGTGATGACTGTAGTGGTGATGACGATGATAACATAATCACAATTATGCCAGTAATGATTATCTTATGATGAAGATAATCATTATGATGGTTACGATTACAATTCATGATGACTGATGACAATAAGTGGATGACACTGGCCGTGCAGGACATAGAGCAGTTCCTGATCACGGAGAACAAGAAGAGGCAGAGGTGGGTGAACGTCCGTCTGGAGAACATCAAGCTGAAGAACAAGCTGAAGAAGAAGGAACAGCAACTCAAGTCTAAGGCAAGAACTATTCCTTTGTTTCGCATTTTTTGTCAGTGTACCGACATTTTCATCAGTCACTTCATTTTGATGATTTTTATGACTTGCAAACATAGGCATGTGTACAAACATGAACTTGTGTGTGTACAGATACAAACATGCAAGCACATGCACATTTCTATACATCTTCACACAACCAACCAACACTGTCATGGTATTAAACTGTGGTACATTTTCTAGCATTTTGGGATCATATGATGTATCTCAACATCACTCAAATTATTTTCAGTGCAGAGTTCATTGAATAAAAATTTGGATGATGGTGGCCTTAGCCTCATTATCAGTGAAGAAAAGCAACAACAAGAGAAAAAAAATATATTGGAATGCAGCTAATAACTCCACTCAGATGTCTCTATGAACCATCACAAAGAAAAAAAAAGGTCAGCCTCTTTGAAAGTTCCATCCACCACCAGGGCCACAAGGGCTATGAACTGGACTGTAGACTCAGAAAAGCATCACTAGCATCCAATCAGCTGGGAGAGAGACTTGAGGCAAGAAAGTTTCCCTTGAGTCTCAGCTTTTTTTTGACAACTCCAGTGTACTCATAACATTGCTGAATTGACGTTTGACGTTTTGATTGGGCTTGCTTGCAATTTAGCCCCCCCACCAAAGACCTTTATGCATTTGACCCCAAATGTCTGTAAAAGATACCCAGGTGCCCAGCGGCTTTGTTTTCACTGAACATTTCAGCGAGTTGTTCTGGCAGTCTTCAGTAAAGTCCTTGACGAACAGATGACTCTGAGAGCTGAATGGACCGTCTATGTTCTGTGACTCCCCATGTCAAGACCTGCCCACCAAGCTGTGCTCTAGACTGCAAACTGTCACACACACAAAAAAAGAGGAAGGCAGAAAATGAACAGGGGGATGGGACACACACTGCGATCTATGATTAGTCAATCATCTCTGAAGGGATGTGCCCATATTTGCTGAAAAGAGCTGGTGGAGTCCCATGACTGTCTCGTGCACCTGGAGACATGGCCTCACCAAATCCAAGTCTTACCAAACATGTACCTGTATGTTAGCATGCTTGATTGACATTTGCATGTGAATTGTTCAGCTTTACCTTCAGATTTAGATTCTGTCTCAGTAAGACTGGTATTGCTGATGATCAATGCAAACCACATAAAGCCATTGTTAGAAATGATATTTAAAAAATTTGTTCTTAGAAATGACAACATGGAGCACACACACAAAACAAACAAGGAAAGACATCGACCAAAAAAGGATGCTCTATGTCTGCTATCATAAGCAGCGTTCTTTGGAGTAGTGGGCCTATGGTTGTTTCATTATGGGACCAGGATTTCTCCACTTGTTTGTTGTCTTGTTTTGCTTTGTTTTGTTTTGAGGGCGTTTGCTTCTATTAAATTATGTTAAAAAGCAGAAATGAACTGCTATTTTGATGTGATGTTTTAATTCACATAATATTCCAAGAGGGCTGTTAGTGCCCCTCCCCCCCACCTTTTTTTTTTTCCTTTGAAAGAAGGAAACGTATTTGTTGGGAATATTCTTGTCTATTGTTTCATATGTTGAATTAACTGAACATTGCTTTTTGTTGCAAAAAAAAAAAAGAAGAAAAAAAATTATTATCTTAATCCACAGGAGGAGCTGGCAGAGGGTCTGCACCTGATCGACTTTGAGCAGCTGAAGATTGAGAACCAGACCTACAATGAGAAGATTGAGGAGAGGAATGAGGTGACTATGCTGTACTATCTTTGCTTGGGTGGTTCTTCTGTTGTGAATTTGCTTAAATGTGGCAGAAAATGTACTGTCCTTGACTGTTATTTACTGGGAGACGCACTGTCTGCTTCACTCAAGATTTTCAGTATACCAGCCACAGTCAACTTATCTGGATTTGTTTCTGTTCACCTGTGTCTTTGTCTTCTGTATGACAGTCAGTGTTCAAGATCAGAAGACTTTGTCAGTCTTGAATAATTTTTCATTTGTTTGCTGTGATTTCTACATGTGTATGTTAGATGAAGTTATGTGGGCAAGGCTGCGGCTTCCCTACAGGTGACAATAATTAGTGGTGGCTTTGTAGCTGGTGCTCTGTCTGTGTTGGATGAGAGAACGGGCACCACTGAACACCACACCACAAAAGTGACTTGGCAGTACTGCACGGTCTGTAGTGGTAGATTTCTCAGATGTTCTGAAATAGACAGCCCTGTAGACAGCAGTCTTCAGGCTCTGAGCACTTTTCACGTCTTTGTGCCTTCTGTCTGCATGTGTATTAAGATGAAATGATATACGCGTATACTATTATTCTTTTTTTTTTTTTTCTCATTTGTGTTGAGAAGCAAAAGTTACTGTCTTGTCTGACTTGTAATATTTACGTCTCTCCCTTGGCCTCATTTTAAGATGTCATTTTTTTTTTTTTTTTGTCCGCTACATGTAATGTTTTTCTGTGCTATCATTATTTTTTGTTCTTTTATTGATGAGTGGGTTGGCTGGTTGTGTCCATGCAGAGCTCACAAGAGACTCCATTGACTGGTTATGATTGACTGGGAATCAGTGCGTGAGGTGATATTGTAAGTGGAATGTTGTCAGTGACATCAATACAGTCCAAGAGATGAAAACATTTGACTATACAATGTGATGCTGTGATGTAGTAATACTTCCTTTCTGATAAAAAAGACAGACAGACTCTGTGTGCTGTGCATGTGTGTGTAAATGAGAGAGTGTGTGTGTGTGTGTGTGTGTGTGTGTGTGTGTGTGTGTGTGTGCGCGCGCATGCATGCCATGCTCTGAACATGTGTCTTTGAGTTCAAATTAAGATCAATTCACTCATGACAATTTTCTGTTCATTAAGCATTTTCTTTTTTTTTTTTTTTTTTGTCTAACATTGGTTTTTGATCAATTTCATTTGCTCTGACCTGGTGCAGTTTAGCTTGACAGGATTCAATCTGATCATACTGACATGGAGTTATTATTGGACTGGATCCCCATCTGATCTGATCTTCAATTGGGGTCCCAGTCAGATCAGCACTGTATCTGTCATGATGTGATCTAAACACGGTGACAATCTGAAATAGTTGACTGGGTGTGGGCTGTATCTGTCATGATGTGGGAGTGGGCTGTATCTGTCATGATGTGTGGGAGTGGGCTGTATCCGTGACAATGTGGGAGTGGGCTGTATCTGTCATGATGTGGGAGTGGGCTGTATCTGTCATGATGTGGGGATGTGGAGTGGGCTGTATCTGTCATGATGTGGGTGTGGGCTGTATCTGTCATGATGTGGGTGGGTGGGCTGTATCTGTCATGAGTGGGCTGTATCTGGATGTGGGTGTGGGGTGGGCTGCATGTCATGATGTGGGTGTGGGCTGTATGTCATGATGTGGGTGTGGGCTGTATCTGTCATAATGTGTGAATGGGCTGTATCTGTCACGATGCATCTAACATGGTGACAATCTGAAATGGTTGACTGGGTGTAAGCTGCATCTGTCTGATCTGGATGTGGGCTGTATCTGTCATGATCTGGGTGTGGGCTCTATCTGTCATGATGTGGGAGTGGGCCGTATCTGTCATGATGTGATCTAACATGGTGACAATCTGAAATGGTTGACTGGGTTTGGGCTGTATCTGTCATGATGTGATCTAACATGGTGACAATCTGAAATGGTTGAATGGGTTTGGGCTGTATCTGTCATGATGTCATGATGTGATCTAACATGGCGACAATCTGAAATGGTTGAATGGGTGTGGGCTGTATCTGTCATGATCTGGGTGTGGGCTGTATCTGTCTGTCATGATGGGATCTAACATTGTGACAATCCGAAATGGTTGACCATGTATGGGGCTGCATCTGTCATGATCTGGATGTGGCCTGTATCTGTCATGATCTGGGTGTGGGCCTGTATCTGTCACGATCTGGGTGTGGCCTGTATCTTTTATGATGTGATCTAACATAGTGACAGTCGGAAAATGGTTGACCGGATGTGGGCTGTATCTGTCATGATGTGAGTGTGGGCTGTATCTGTCTGATGTCTGTCATGACCTGGGTGTGGGCTGTACCTGTCATGATCTGATTTAACATGGTGACAGTCTGAGATGGTTGACTGCACTGATCACACCCACCCTGCACTGATCACACCCACCCTTGGTACCTGTGCTCTCTGTCCTCAGGAGCTGTTGAAGCTTCGCAAGAAGATCACCAGCACGGTGCAGGTGCTGACCCACCTGAAGGAGAAGCTGCAGTTCGTGCAGGGCGAGAACCACATCCACAAGGGCAAGCTGCAGGAGGTCGAAGTCCTTGTGGCTCAGGTCAGTCGGGGGGAGTGGTAAAGCGGGGGGGGGGGGGGGGGGGGGGGGGGGGCACAAGCTGAAGGGTGGAAATATAGAGGTCAATTATTCATGTAAGGAACAGCAGGGAGACCCTTGGTATTCTGTACTGCACAATCTTTCCACGATTGCATGAATGAGAGAAAAGAAATGATAGCATTGTGTATGGGCGCATATAAATGATTGTTCCTGTATAAACCATGATCTGTCGTCACACACACACACAAGTGAGGTTTGAGAGTACATTAGATGTTATACATCTGTTTATAACTGAAGTTAGTATTTGATGTTTCCATGACCCTCAAATTAGGGGGAAGGGGGGTGGGTGGGGGGTGTTTTTTTTTTTTCAATCAAACTCCAACAAGGGACCCACTGACCCTGAGATACTGACCTGATCATTGTGACCTTTCAGAAACGCGACGTGTTGTCTCGTACCAAGCAGGCCAGGGACTCACTGCGTATCGACAACCAGAGGCTGCGACAGAACTGTGGACTGCTGGGTAATGAATCTTTGCTCCGAGACTTTGAGGAGAGGAAGGATGAGGGTGACGACCTCAAGGCCAAGCTGGACCAGCTGAAAATGCAGCACGCAGAACTGACGTTGAACTGCAATCAGGTGCGCAGGAAAATTGAACAGGCCAGAAATGTGCGGCAATAGAATAGTTTGCAACACTACCGAGCGCAATGTATGCCAGAGAAAGTAAATCAAGAGTGCATGATGAAGGCGTAACAAGAATTAAACACAGGACTATGGGAAGAGTATAGTGAGATTATCTGCATCCAAACATAGAACAGATCTGCAGTGAAATTATGCATCCGAGAGTGGGCAGTTATCGTTTTTTTTTTTTAATCTGAAAGGCAAAATGCTTAACCGAAATGTATTTGTCCCCAGAATGGACAAAGTCCCATTTGATACAGTTTATTTCGATACAAGAAAATTTACAGCAGATTTCTTTGTGTGTGTGAATAACGATGAAAACAAAGTGTCAAAGTATGCACATCAGTAACTGTGCCTGTATCAGCATAATATGACAGGAAAGGACCATCTGTATTTTGGCTGCTCTCAACACACACTTTCCTTTATAGCATCTATAAAGATTCTGCTCAAGATCTGTCAATGAGTATGTACTTCCTCATTTTTCCCACTTCTTTTTTTTCTCTCTAGCTCCCCTCACATTCCCCTACTCTCTCTACTTCCTCTCTCTCTCTCGCTGTCTCTCTTCCTCACTCTCTCTATCTACTCCCCTCTCCCATTTTTTGCCCCTTTTCAAAACTACAGGAGAAAGAATTGACTTGCCAACACACAGGTAAAGTAACAACAACCCTTATCTGCCTTACACTGCTGGAATGCAAGGCCTGAACACATAAATACAGGTGGCTAAAGGGATAAAACGAGAGCAGGAGCTAGAAGAAGAAGATAGGAAGGAGGGGAGAAAGACAAGGAGGACAGAAAGGGAAAAAAAAAAAAAAAAGCAGGGGAAGAGAGGACGTTGGGGAGGTGGGGGAAGTGGGGTGGAGAGGGGTGGGGTATGGGAATGGAGGTACATTTTCAGATTGAGAGAACTTGTCAGTGACTGGACAGAGAAAGATGACGAGGGGTTTGGGAAAGGTGAATAATTTAGATTTGTATTGTTTCTTTTAAGAAAAAAAATTTTGATATTTTTTATCCTATTTCCCATGACTTTTATGAACACACATTTTTTTTCCAATGAGGTTATTTTTACTTTGATGGATTACATATTTTGCATGTATAGTATTTATATTGATGACATGTTGTATATTTTTTTCAATATATCAGTTGACGGCAACGGCTGTAAATTCACTCTCACTTTGTTTGCGTTTGTATGTGCATGTGTTGTGTATCTGTGACTGTCATCTACATCTGTTGTACAGTGTGTGTTCAGTACCCTTGAAATAAAATGTGATGTTTTGTATTTCTGAATTTGTCTTTCTTCTCAGCGTTGCTTGCAGGCTGTCTGTTTCCGCAGCCATATTTACCTCCCTCATGGAGGATGTGTTTTCACCTGCATTTGTCCGGTGGTTGGTTTTTCTGTCAGAAGGATTACGCAAACATTACTGAACCTGTTTTTAACCATATTTTGTCAAAGATGGGAAGCTGCCCGGGGGGGGAAAACCTATACAAGATTGTGGTGGGTCTGTGGTGCAGATCTGAATCAAACATAGGATCCTGGAATGTTATGCTTCTTCTTGTTATTATTGTTACTATTATCATTTTTTTCTTGCTGTCACATCTTTCTTGCAACCTCAGGGGCATTGCACCTCCACAGCTCATTCTGGCCCCCTGTCTATAGCCACTACCTTGCCCGTTCAGTCACAGGCCTTACACCAGCAATCTGCAGGGAGCAGTCAATGTGAGGTTGTCATGAGGCATCCCACCAGAGGAGACACTGCACTACTCTCAAGTCACTGTGGTGGTGTCCAGTGGTGTCTGTTCTGACCCAGCATATGCAGGACACTAATGACTAGGCCCCCTATTGGTGACAATAACGGGCTCTCTCTCAGGTGGGCACCACCATGTACATCCAACGACAGTTCCCTTTAACTTGCCACTACCAGTGACCTTGACAGAACCAAACCAGGGCATAGGCTTGAAGAGGTCATTGAAACTGAGGACACCCTGGGTGAAGGCCCACAGAATTTCAGACATTGTTTTTATGCTGATTGATGAAGATGAGGGCGATGAAGACGATGCTATGGGCTTACACTGTACTCAATGCTTACATTCATGATTATCAGGCCTGAGAGACACAGGCACCTGTAGTCAGGAAGTTTGAGCAACACTCAAAGAGACGCATCCATTAAGTGGATGGGATGTGACTGTGTGGTCCCATTCTTCAAAACTGAGCCCAAAGCAAACTCAGCTCTGGACAGGAGCCAGTCAGAGTACCCAAATCATCATCAATTGATTTCCCCACCAGAGTCCGCAGTGCTAATCTTTCACCATCACGGCTGATCTGTATGATTATTTATATCTGTGCCAAACCAAATAATAGACAGCTACAGTTGGAGAGAATACTGATGTTTATTTACCAGTATAATGTCAAAGTGAAACAAACGGCATGAGCCTCTTGATGACAAAACATGCAAGGTGATGTCACTTGTGCACCAGGTGAGCTGTCATATGCGTAACTTTGTGTACAATACTGATGATGTGAAGAAGCAGCTTTTTCTATTTTTTGACAAGGACTGTTCAACCTTTGTGGAAGTGTGCTCTTCCTTGTGCCTTCCAGTTTTAAGCTGCGTTGGTTTCAAATCAACCAATTTATATTCAGAACAAACAAAAATGTGTGCACACACACACACACACACACACACACGCGCGCACACACACAAATGAGGGGATGGGGTAGAGGACTTATAGTAACATCTAATGACGTAAAAAATATGTAAAGAAGGAACACACACTCTCCCCACTTCTTTCCTTTCTTTAGAATCGTCCCTCATCTTCATCTGCCCCCCCCCCCCCCCCCTTTCTCTCTCTCTCTCTTTCTCTCTCGGTCTCTCTTGTAGTACATCGTAATCATCATAGATAAAACACAGTGAAGGTGATTTAATATGTACAGTTTGTCAGAAAGAGAAAGAAAACGAGGTGCATTTTGTTGTATGCTGTCCTGTTCTATATGACTTAAGAGCACAATACATACCACTGAAATATTCTAAAGAACCAAGTCAGCTGAAATCAGCATTGCTTATTGCATGTACACATACACACATAAAATAAAAAACGGTCAGAAATTTGTTAGTCTATCTTTACAAGGCCTTTAGGCGGCGTCCTATTCTCATTTCTTAAAATTATTGCAAAGTGCGTTATGAACGATGTCACTGTTTCTAAATGGCAGGTTGGACAAATGTTTGTATATCATGCACTCCTTCATGAAGGGCAATGGCCTAAGCATGATTAAACTTTCTGTGTCCCTCTGTCACACACACACACACACACACACACACACACACACACACTAACACACACACACAGAGGTTTAGATTAGGGTGAAAGGTACACATTACACAGTTGGGCAGACAACTCAACAGGCCTCATGGGGTTATGGAAGCCGAAGATAATCTCGTTAGTGTCTGCGTTTGTGAAAACAGGGTTGTTGATCTTGGTGGTGGAACAGTAATGTCGAAAGTAGTAACCCAGACAACTGTTTCTTGAGGTCTAATTGGTGAACACATTCACATCAATCAAAAAATATAACTCCATCTTTGTTTACCAGTTCAGCATATCAGTCGGATTGCTAGGACTGTTGAGCCTTTTATTCTTATTTTGGAAAAATAGTCACTGTTGAATAGGATTCTGATACAGTGAAACATCGGGCCTGTGCGAGTACTTTTTAGTCTATGAAAAAGTGGTGTGTGTGTGTGTGTGTGTGTGTGTGTGTGTGTGTAATATAGCTTGTGAAAAACTCTGTGGTGTGTTTGTATGCGCGCACGTGTGCTTGTGTTTGTATGTGTGTTTAACAACTTGAAGAGATGGCCGGGTATTGGAAGCAGGCAAACCGGCAACAGGTAGAGCAACGGACAGTCAGGTCTTTACTTTGTCCGCGTTAACTGTTTCATACACATGTCTTCATACCTCAGTCACTCCCTGCTCTTACAGATGATGTAATGATTCTTCCAAGAATTCTGAATGTCATCAAACTCGCTTCGGCCAATCGCTTACAGAAAAGCCACAAGGCTTAAAAACTGAGAAATTCAGGGAGGCTACGAGCAAATTGACTCGCAAGCCCAGCCCCACTACCCGTTAGCGCGCCATTCTACCCCTGTCCACCCCCCCCCCCCACACACACACCACACACACCTCATCCTTGTAATACCCCTGTGACATACTGGCCATCTGTTTTCGATCTTACATTTAGTATTCTGAACTCGTCAAATAAAAACAAACAAAAACAAAAAACAACCAAACAAAAACAAAAACAAAACAAAACACACACACACACACACAAACCAAACTGATATTGACACTACCCATTCACAAATAGCTAAGTACCCAAACGAACTAACCATCATGGTTTCGTCACAGATGGGTTGTGGGTCGAATTCCGTCCGAAATTGTTTTTCGCTGTACGTTTTTTCTATTCCGGTCCCTTCGTACTCGGATGTCTACTAGTGCAGCGGGCTCCAGTGTGCAGACCTGAAGCACTTACAGGCGGTCGTATTCCATGCACTCGATGAACGTGTATCTCAAAGCGTTGATCAAATTACCTGATTGGTAACACTGCAGTGTGTCTCTATCTTATGGAGGCTCTCGGGCACTTTGGGGTCGGGATGTCTTTTGAGATTGAGCGTAGAGTATGTGGGTTCTGTCCTTTAGTCCTAGGCCAAAATGGATTCTATAGTTCTACCACTGTTATCATTTTCGTTGATCACACACACACACACACACACACACACACACAAAACAAACACAAAAAAAAACGTAAGGAAAGATTTCATGGTTATTCGTGCCTTTCACCCAGTCATGCGACTTTTATGAAAAACAAAACAAAACCAAATCTCTCTCTCTCTCTCAAACAGCTGTTGGTTTGCAGACACAACTAAATACTTTCAATAATGACAAAGTCAACATGGGCAAGAGTAATATCAAAGTTTTCAGGAAAGTGTGAGGGTGGGGGGTGGGGTGGGGGGGTGGGGGGGCATTTGTCAGCCGGGGAAATATGGCTATTTAATGATACTGCCATGCCTGTAGTTAATGTCTACAAATCTCTTGGAATCTTTTCCTCTACTCGTCTGAGCTTTGTAGCCGCTTGCAGAGATCTTTCTGGAAGAGCAAAGAATCGTTTGCTACATATTTTGAAAAAGCTATAATCTTTGAATAACAATTCTTTGACCTCTTTGTCAAGATTTTAGACATCTATATACAACAACGATTGTTCTGTATGGCTCAGAGTTGTGGAGACTGGATAGAAAAGGAAGTATACACTGTGAATCAGTTCCCTAATTTGGCCTTAAAAAGTTTTTAGGAGTGGGCATGAAAACTCCCAATGACTTAGTATATGGAGAGACAAACATTGCACATAAACTCGGCAATTAGATGCCGATCAAACCACTAAAAATGAGTATTGATCGACTACCGAGTAAATCTTATGCCATGTTGTATGATTTAGACTCAAAAGGGAAAAAGAAGTGGGTATCAACCATTCGATTGTTTCTTTATGAATTTTGGCTTTGGTTATGTATGGGAATGCCAAGGTGTGGGTGAGGAAAATAGATCTGTGCAAACTCTACGCCAGAGATTGATTGATTGTAGTGGCAGGACTGGGAAAGCCACATGGAATCAAGTGATG
>JADBJO010000447.1:190000-205000 GCA_016801955.1 Conus betulinus
TGGCCCCTAAAAAAACTGCATCCTGTACACCCACCCCCCCTATCAGGCCTTCCGGGCCCTACACCCACCTAAATCAGACACTAAAATCCCATCCCCCCCCCCCCCCCCCATCCCTTTCCTTCCTTCACCCCTACTCAGGTCTTGCGCGGAAACCCGCCTAGCTATCCTTATTCCCACTCACGTCACGCCCTGAATTCTAGGCCCCCTCACCCCCACCCCGAACCTCAGCCTATATCATGATCTGAAATCAGCGTCCCCTAAAAGACTACCGTGAATGAAAGACAAGTCCCTAAAAGCTTTCGCTATGAAGACGTAAAACTCAACAGTTTTCGTCCGCGTCCCCTACCATCACCCGTGTCAAGCTCTGAAATCTGCGCTCCCTGTTCCCCCACCCCATGTTTACGCCCAGTAACCGCGACCGCCGTATCCCCACCCAAGTCATACGCTGTATTCCCGTCCTTTATGCCCGCAACCATGTTGCACGCGGCATCCTCGACCCCGTATCCATGGTATACCCTGCATCTGCGTCCCACGTATCCCCTCACGTCATACCCTGAATTCGCTTCTCCCCCTCCCCCATCAGCTCCCACGTACGCCCAACCTCGTCACGACCAGCATCCACGTCCCGTGTACTCTCACCCATATCACGCCCTGCGTCTGTGCCTCACCGTTCTCCCCCGCCGACTGAACGAATGAATGAATGAATGAATGAATGACCGACCGATTGACCGACTGAACGAACGAACGAATGAATGAATGAATGATGAATGAATGAATGAACGAATGAATGAATGAATGAATGAATGACCGACCGATTGACGAATGAAGATCGACTGAACGGATGAATGAGTGAACGGCCGATTGACCGACTGAACGAATGAACGACCGATTGACTGACTGACCGAATGAACGAATGAACGACCGATTGACCGACTGAACGAATGAATGAATGAACGACCGATTGACCGACTGAACGAATGAATGACCGACTGAACGAATGACCGACTGAACGACCGATTGACCGACTGAACGAATGAATGAACGACCGATTGACCGACTGAACGAATGAATGACGACCGACTGAACGAATGAAAACCGACTGACGGACTGAAAGAATGAACGACTGATTGACCGACTGAACGAAATGAATGACTTGACAACCGACTGAACGAGTGACTGACTGAACGACCGACTAACCGACCTGAACGAACAAATGACTGAATGACCAGTTGACCGATCGAACGAATGACTGACTGAACGACCGACTAACCGACTGAACGACCGATTGGCTGAAAGAACTAATCAACGGCTGAATGGCCGACTCACCGACTGAACGAATGAAAGACTGAACAATCGACTGACCGAATAACTGACTGACTGATTTAAAGAATGACCGACTAAACGACTGACTGACCAAATGACTGACTGACCGAATGAATGACTTAACGACCGATTGACCGACTTGACGATTGAATGACTGAACGACCGACTGATCGACGGCACGAATGAATGAGTCAACGACCGACAGAACGAATGGATGAATGAAAGGTCGACTGACCGACCGAACGAATGACTGACTTGACGACCGACTGAACGAATGACTGACTGACTGAACGAATGAATGACTGAACGGTCGACTGTCCGACTGAACAAATGAATGTTTGAACGACCGACTGAACGACCGAACGACCGAATGAATGACTGAACAACCGATTGAGTAACTGCACGAATGAATGAATGATTGACCGACCGCCGAATGAATGAATGAATGATCGACTGAACGAATGAACGATGAATGATCGACTGAGCGAATGAATGAGTGAATGATCGCCTGTACGAATGAATAATTAAACGGCCGACTGAACGAACGAATGAACGAACGATGGACTATCCCGACTGAACAAATGAATGTTGAACGACCGACTGACTAATTGAATGAATGATTGATTGATTGACCAACTGGACGAATGAATGACTGAACAAGCGACTGAGTGATGACTGAACGAATGACTGACTGACCGACTGAACGAATGTATGACTAAACGACCGACTGACCGAATAAGTAGCTGAATGAACGATCCACCGAACAAATGTACGAAACAAATGACTGAACGACCAACCGACCGACTGAACGAATGAATGTCTGAACGACCGATCGATTGACTGAACAAATAAATGACTGACTGAAAGCGGCCGACCGTACAAATTTACAGATGAATGATTGAACGATCAACTGACCGACTAAATGACTGAACGAGCGACCGATCGACCGAACAAACGCGTGATTAAAAACAACAATGAACGAACGAATAAACAAATGTAAGAAAGAAGGGAAGGAATGAAGAAAGAAGCAACACACGAAAAAAGAAAGTCACAAATAGTGTATCAAAGAATGTAAAGAACATAAACGATTGTAAAACAAATTCGTGTGTGAAAAACAAACAAACAAAACCCGTTGGGGATGGGCGGGGAGTTTTGTGAAGAGAAAAGAAAAACAAACCTGTTGTTGCAACTCTATGTGCCATTAATTTTAAAATAAAACATTTTACTTGTAAATATAAAAAGCTGAAACCCCGAAACTTTCCATTGGCATACTGTGATCACCGCATCACAGGGCATGCACACTGCGAAACATTGTTCAGAGATATAGTAAAAGAAATGAATGAAAAAATGAATAAAAACATAACTCAATAAAATCAATCAATCGAGAAATAAATACGAAGATTAAATGAAAATCAATTACTTACTAAGTAATATATCAAACTAAATGGATAGATTCATAGATAAATGAAGGAACGCATGACCTCTCTCGCTATATGTATGCATGTCTCTCTCTCTCTCTCTCTCTCTGTCTGTATATGTATATGTGTGTGTGTGTGTGTGTGTGTGTGTGTGTGTGTGTGTGTGTGTGTGTGTGTGTGTGTGTGTGTGTGAGTGTGTGTGTGTGTGTGTGTGTGTGTGTGTGTGTGTGTGTGTGTGTGTGTGTGTGTGTGTGTGTGTGCCTGTGTGTGTGTGTGTGCCTGTGTGTTTGTGTCCAAGCTTATTATATTTCATTACATAATCGGAGGCATATCTTCTACATATCTACTTAATAAGCATTTTGATTTAGTTACTTTTCATTTCCTGAAACATGCAAGTTGAAATAAAACAGCTTTCTTCCAATGAATAATATATACATCTTTCTCCATCTCTCTTCTCTCTCTCTCTCACACACACACACACACACACACACACACACACACACACACGAAATCTAAATTTGGTCAACTTACTGTATTTTTATGAAGAGAAGTCTTACTCGGTATGATTTTGAACTGTGTAGTTGTATTAGAAAATGAGATATAGGAAAATCTTTATTGGAGACTTTCTTGATGGACCAACAGTGTGTGAGTGAGCGGGCGCACGTGCTTGTGTGTGTGTGTGTGTGTGTGTGTGTGTGTGTGTGTGTGTGTGTGTGTGTGTGTGTGTGTGTGTGTGTGTGTGTGTGAGAGAGAGAGAGAGAGAGAGAGAGTGTGAGAGAGAGAGAGAGAGTAAATGTGTTGAAAATAATTTCCATCATATCTCATTTTTGACTTCTCTCTCTCTCTCTCTCTCTCTCTCTCTCTCTCTCTCTCTCATATACTCATGTGCAACCCATTGCTCTCTATGGTGTCGAACTGTGGGGGTTGGATGCTGCTGCTGTTCACATTGAAAAAGTTCATTTGCTTGCCCTAAAACGTTTTTAGGAGTCCATATTAAAACACCTAATGATTTAGTTTACGGAGATACCAGACGTTATCCTATTTACATAAATTCACGTGTGCGGTGCATCGGATACTGGCTAAAGATATTACGTATGAATGATAACACGTTACCTTTGAAAGCTTATAAAATGTTATTTTGGTTAGATTCACGTGGTAAAACCACGTGGGCTTCAGATGTTCGTAATTATACCATTTTTGAATGGTTTTGGGCTTGTGTGACTGAACCAGGGTGTAGAAAATGTTAAATACCTTATTGCAGTATTTCATCAAAGACTCGCTGATAACAGATCACAAAATTGGCATGAACACATTCAGGAAAGTGAGAGGTTTTCACGGTACAGAACATTCAAATCATTCAAACATTGCGAAGTGTATCTTTCACTTGATACTGACGGACATATTAAGAATTACATGACGAACTTCAGATTTGGTATTTCAGGTATTGCAGTCTATCGTCAACGGTATATAAAGCAGTTTCTGACAGCAGTCTGATATGCCCACCGTGTGAAAAGGCAAACGATGACGAAATACACTTTTTGTTTTTGTGTCCTGCTCTCAGTGAACTACGGCAAGAAAATATTCCATTTAAATACTATACAAATCCATGTCAATTTCGTGTGACTCTACTGATGACGAATAAAAACCAAGGCATTTTGAGGAATCTGTGCATGTATTTGTGTAGAACCTTTAAATGACCAGCTGTTGTGTTTAGTTAACAAATGTACTGAAACGCCGATGTTATGTGAACATTGCTATCCTAATGTGAAGTTAATATTTGAATCAGTATGTTACACATTAAGCACCTGTGTAGTAAATTGTACTTCATGTAATTGTGTACTATTTTGCTGTTGTTGTCATGTTTAATATGCTGTTTTTGGATGTGATCCCCCTCAGAAGGGGCTGTGGCCTATCTGCATAAATTTAATTTCATTTCATTTCATTTCATTCTCTCTCTCTCTCTCTCTCTCTCTCTCTCTCTCTCTCTCTCTACTTTGGCTATGTGTTTCTCTTTCTTCTTCGGTTCACCTCTATATCTCTCTCTGAACGACAAACTTCTTTCGTGTAATTTGCAAAACTGGCATTAGCACTACAAAACAATGACAAACATTAAATGCTATTATTCTTGTCAGAACATTTTAAAGCCAAACATTAGATCTGTCTTTAATTACAAATACATAACAAAGATACGACAAAGGTTTGTGGATTTAATAACTGCAAGCGATGGTTTCTTATCGAAAAAACAGGCTGATGGCAAATGTCCTTTAAAAAAGAAACCGAAAATGAAGTTCATTTCTTATTCTACTGCACGGCTTACAAAGATATCCGAAAGCAATGTGCTGTGTACTTGACTCTCCTTCGTATATTACTTACCAGAATCGCTTTGCAAATGTTTTATTGAACAACAATGAAAAACGTGATTATAGATCTTGCAAAATCATATTACATTCATATTACAAGCTATGAACATTTGAAAAAAAAAAACTGAAAGAAAGATTTAGTGATACATCTGATCATTGAAATGTTTGTCAAGATGGTCTGCTGTCGTGTGTGCATGTGCATAAATGTGGGGGTGGGGTGGGGGGTTGGGGGGCAGGAGCGAAGCTGTCGGAGTGAGTTGCGGGCGAGGGGTGGCGGGAGGGAGAAGAAAGGGGGGGGGTGAGGTGAACGATTGATGTTACTTGTCTTATGGGCTTAATTGCTGACTGGACAATGAAATATTTGTCATTGTCATTGCCCGTCTCAGAATCTTGCTCTCTCAATCTTTCTCTCTCTCTCTAAGAGAGAGAGAGAGAGAGAGAGAGAGAGAGAGAGAGAGAGAGAGAGAGAGAGAGAGAGAGAGAGAGAGAGAGAGAGAGAGAGAGAGAGAGAGACATGATGATGATGATAATGATGATGATGATGATGAGGAGGAGGAGGAGGAGGAGGAGGAGGAGGAGGAACGAGACAGAGTAAGACACCTCGAGAATGACGAATTATAGACAAGATGGCATGAGCAGAACGTGAGGAGGATGAATGATAGGGAGGAACAGATGTGCAAAACGTAAAACCGATGTACGGTGGACTGGAGTAAAAGGGGGAGAACGTGGTGTGAACAATGCCGATCAAGAGGAGACGACGACAACGACTGCAAAAGAAACAATGATGGACCGGAAAGGAGGAGGAGGAGAGCGCCAGAACGATAAATGAATGATGGGCTTGGGACAAAAAGAAAAGATCGTGAGACTGATGACAGTCTGAGCGAACTCGAGAAGGGTGAATGATTTACGGCAGGATCGTAAGCACGGCAAATAAAGGATGGAATGAGAATAGGATAACGTGGTGATCATTAATGGAGGGCAGGATAGAAAAGGAGAACGCAAGTATGATGAATGACGAAGAGGAACGAGGAGTGGAAATGTGATGAAAATGAATATTGGACGGAATGAGGAGAGAAGAGCATGCTGATGGTGAATGTTAGACGGGATGAAAATAAGAGTGACAATTTCGAAACGCCTGGGTAACAATGACACAAAATGCCTTTTAATCTGTGAAACGCAAATTAAAGTCAGCACCACTCAGGACGAAGACGTTAGTATTGTAAGGAGATAGGGGAACTTGGCTTTGAGCTTTACAACAAAGAGAGCAAAAGAGATCTAACAGTTCAGGATTCATCCAATGGAGATGATTTGCCAACACTTTATCGAAGAATTAAAAGCTACAATAGCAGTAAAGTCGCTGAAACATGGCAAGGCTGCAAGCTTTGACAACATCCCTGCAAAACATTTGAATATGCGGAAAGGCAGTAACCGACTGCTATCAGTAACAAAATCTGACACGCAAGCGAGTGGCTGCTGTGTTGTTGTTGTCGTACCCTAGCTAAAAGACTCCAGGGATCATCAAAAGAGCCGAAGTATTTGAACACTATGGTACAAATGCATCAGCTGGGGAAGAGAACATTACGTGTGTGACCGTTTTGATTACCCCGCCACATGGGCAGCCACACTCCGACTTCCGGGGGAAAGCGAGTGGCTAAACGCCAAGGAGACTCGACTACTAATCGTCATATTTCTAGAGAGAGGAAATCCTCAACGCTGCCAGAACAACACAAGATCAATTAGAACAGCAGTGTATGCAAGGTAATGTTCAAAATCATTCTGAATAGATTACAGATATAAACAGACAGCGTTGTATCTGAAAGGCTGAAGTATCATCAAACAAATCTTTAACCCTTCGCCTCATACACAACAGGAGTTCTATCAAGGGTTTGACAGAGTCAGTCCGGGGATGCTACAGGCCGTTTTGTATCGGGACAAAGTTAATCAACAACATCCAGCAAGTATACTTCAAAGTGACCAGTGCAGTGCTGCTCACAAAGGGTACGACTGGAAAATGGTCCCTCCTATCAGTTGGGATTCGTCGGGACCATTTTAATCCAATACTTTTCACCACAGTCCCAAAATACATCATAAATGATCCACCTGAAGATCATGTTAAGACAATCAGCACTCCGAGAACTATCATGAACCTTCACTTTGCAGATAACTTTGATGGCTTGGTGGGCACTGAACATGAGCTCATTAAGCGTGTTAAATCACTGGATGAAACGTCTACAACACATAGTACGGGACACTGTCAAGGTAAGGACCTTATAGGGAAGGGAAAGACAAAGGGGAAAATTCGACACTAGCAATAACTGATAGCAAACACCCAAACACTCACTCAACCAGACCACCCAAGGATTTAAAACGTTAATAATGGTTTATTAATTATAAATCGACAATACTCATTCATTCCATATGGGGAGAGATGCCTAACCAAAGAAGGTTGAAGACAGAGGAGAGAGACCAAGTAAGAATAGAAGGGTAAAGAAGAGGGGAAAGTACCTGTCAGTTCTAAGTTACCTAAGGAACAAAATAACCCAAAAGCCCATAGAAAAGCAAATCCTCCCTCCCCCCCCGGGACTCCCACTACCAGCCCAACTAATTAAAGAATTTCATAATGAAAGAAGAACGATAGGGGAGAGACAGACTAAATAAGATACAAGACAGGTCAAAACACCTTCACACTACCAAAGCAATCACAACCATTTTCACTCAGTCACACCAAAACAGCCAGACTTCACCATTTCCCCGTCACCATGCATGCCAGCCTGCACGTCATTCACTCCCTATTACAGTCCCACGCCCACGGCAACACAACACAAACACGAATACACTTAGACATCACCCAAGTCTCTCCAAGTTCCTGCGACGCACGGTCACTTCTAAACTGTCCCACATCCAGGGCCACATGGATCACCCAGAACAGCAGCGTCGAAGAAATCATGGTCCCACGTCGTCAACTCCAGAAGATGCGAGGAGTAGGCGTAACAGACCTCCAGGAGTGTCCCAAGGTGGATCTGGTCATCTAGGACAAACAGGGTCAAACGCCCTGCAGCGACGATCAATACGTGTACAGGGCAAATTATCAGGGTGTGTCTGGGTGTGCATGCGCGCATGCGTGTGTACCGTGAGCGGGGGGACCCTATTTGACCAAGTCTAACCACTTGTTTTCAAAATTATACTGGAAAGCTTAACTATCAAACATCTCATCCCTTTTTCACAATGGGATAAAGTAATGAAATGATTCTTAAAACAATACAAAATATGACGCAAAGACAGAGGGCTGACAAAAACAGACAAAACACGACAGGACAGAGTCAAAAGCGGGGGCATCGGGATAGGAGACCCTCATTTTCCGACTTAATCTTAGTCACACGGGCACTCCAATTAGCGTAATGCGTTCGTCCCGAGTGTTTGTCAATTAAAGACAACTAACCACAAGAAAAGGAAAGAATAGACAGTATAGACATATGAATAAGGAACCCAATCTTGGAACCTTAAACTAACCAAAAACAGACTAATTTCTCCCCAAAGACAAAACTAAAACCCCTTCTGACTGGATTCCCGGCTACGTAGGCGTGCCAAAACTTGACTTGGTCACTAAGGTTTGTACCCTTTCCGAAGGTGCCCAGGAAACCCAATAAAAGGGAGAATTTGTGTCTACGGAAAACGTTACCAGTAAAGGTAACAAACACACGAAAGCTATAAGAAAATGTTCTAAACATGAATTTAAACTTGTAAAAAAAAAAAAAAAAAAAAAAAACACAAAAAACTTGCCTAAATGAGTACGAAACTCACCAAACGGCGGCGGGTGAAAGGGGGAGACGAAGAAGTAGATGTGCTGGTCAGCCTCTTGGCCCAGCGACGGACCAAAGGCTGGTCAGCCGTTCCCCACCAAGGGAAACCAAAGGTCTGGGGCGACCAAAGGCAAGATGTGCCAGTGGTTGGGAATAGACATTCCCCAAAACACGCAGCGGTTTCCTCCTACACAAAAAGGTTAAGGACCAGCCGCTGATCTGCACCGAAGCAGACAAAAGTAATACCACTGCACTGGGACAGCGATCCCACTCGACTCCACGTTGAAATCCGAGTGCCACTTCACTCTCTTGCCTCCTCCTCCCACCTGAACCGGTGAACACCATCTCTCCGCCAGAGTTAAACCGTACTGATACACAAACATAACGAAAAAACACGTGCAGGCAGCACAAAACCGCTCAGCCACACTCCTGTCACCAATACAAGAAGTGGAAAAACAAAAATGCAGGGGGGGGGGGGGGGGGGGGGGTGCAGAAAAAAAAAATACACGGACAGCACGCCAAGCCCTTCCACTGACAGCCAAATGGTGACAATCTCGAGTGAAACCAGCAGACACTGCTAAAGGTGGTTTTCACACTGCTAAAGGTGGTTTTGCGCTGCTAAACCAAGGCGAGTAGGCTGGCGACTGTCCGTGACAGACATCAACACCGAGAAGTCCGAGCTAATGGCCGGCCATGTCACCACATCCAGTACCGATATAACCACTGGGAGAAGCTAGGAACTGTTTAACAGTTTACATATCTGGGATTTATTTTCAGTGATGGGGGATATGAATCAAATATCCTCTCAACAGCAGCAAAGATAATAGTTCTGTCCAGATTGAACCCAGTGTGGAAAGACAACATCTCAGTGAAACACAAATCTGGCTGTGGCATGCACGGTGTATTTCATTTCCCTATATGCATACGCGACATGGACCTTGAAGAAAGAACCCGACCACAGAAAAGAGGTGTGATTGCAAGGTACTATACGCCAGATATAGTGATTATATCACCACTGAACAATGCGCCACACCATGAAACAGCACATCGGACCATACAAAGATTTGTTTACAGTAGCAAAGCAAAGAAACTAACTTGGCATTGTCATGAAGAGCCAACGAACCCGCTAAAAATCATCCATGAAACTGTTGAAGGAGCGAGACCAAGGGGAAAGACAGAAAAAAATGGACTGACAACATTGCAGAATGGACAGGGAAACCGTCTGTAGAGCCAAGGCCTTGGAACACAGCCGGCAGAAGTGGAAGAAACAGGTGAACAGTTCTTCAATGCGATGCCCCAATGACTTCACACGGACCTAGGAAAAAGGTGTCGATATTAGTGATACCAAGACAAAAAATTATTCCTGTACTCTTTAAATGATTGTTTTAAATCCAGAACGTGTGCTTAATTCTAGTTTTGAGGCATGTGATTTTGTTTTAAATGCAGAACGTGTGCTTAATTCTAGTTTTGAGTCATGTGTTAACCTTTTCTTTTTGATAATTTGGATACTTGGTTCTAATATGTTCTCGAGTCTCTGAAAAAAAAAAATGTTATTTTTTCTCAGATGATAAATTGTTAGCGTTTTCTCCTATCGCCAGTACATCATAATCATGATCACATTTGACCTGACGGTTCTCTCAGTTCAGCATGACAGGCATTGTTGGACCTGATGAAAAAGATGAAAAAACAAAATCGCATTTTTAGTATAATTCACTTGTATAACTGGCTGGAGAGAGAGAGAGAGAGAGAGAGAGAGAGAGAGAGAGAGAGAGAGAGAGAGAGAGAGAGAGAGAGAGAGAGAGAGAGAGAGAGAGCGTGTGTCTAGTTCTTCTCAGACAGTCCTTGCCAGATCCTTTGCTTGCTTCTGAATTCAAGACAGACTCCGAATAAACGACTAGCTTTTGACAACTTACCGTATTCTGAAAAAGACAGTAAGCCAGCTTCATGGTATGAATTTATTACATTTGTGTGTACCGGACTGCCAAGAGCTGATTCAATGACTCTACTGTCTGTAGATTATAATTAATTCAATAAGCTATGCAGGGTGAAAAATAAACTTCTTATTGATAAATCAGATTTGATCGGACTGGGCTGGTGACTGGTAACGGAGGATTATTATTGTTGTTGTTGTGTCTTGATCCATGGTTAAGAACCAATTGTGATAAAAAAACAACAACAACAACAAAAATCTTGACCTTCCCCTTTCTGTCATCATCAAATTCTCAATTCCGGTTTAATTACTGGTCAAGTAAGCACTAGAAATTTCGTCTTGTGAAAGTTGCAAATTTTGTCACCTAATACTTGATGCTGTAGCAATTATATCGGATACTTGCCGTTAGTACAGAAAAAAAAATCGGTTTTGGGTATTTTCTCTCCCGATTCTGCAAGCTCATTTTATTCCATGTGCATGTCTAATGCATCTATCTCCAGTTAATAAATATTTTGCGCACACGATGTATTACCCTCACCTTCTTAGATTTGTATCTGTCTGGATGGAAATATCGTCTGAATATTTTACCGTTTGCATGTCTTTTGATGGTACCTTAGGCAGGTCATGAGAAGGAGTAGCACACACACAACGGAGGCAATAATGGTACATTGAAGGGTGTGGATGATCTGAAAAGATTACCAGATTTTGCGGACTCTTATACATTCAGATTCTCTGATTCTACTAATCTTCACATTTTACAGCAGTTATTTGTTACTGTAAGCTTTTAATCATAATTATACAATTCATTTTTATAATGCAATTTTTTTTAAGCAAAAGCAAGAGATTTATGAGATTCACAGTCAATGCCATAAAACATGAACACACACAAGCATCAATGAAGAACAGTAAACAACAGAATATGATGGGGGGGGGGGGGGGGGGGGGGGGGGGGGGGGGGGGGGGGGGGGAGAGAACATCGCGACTAACACCAAGTTAAGCCGCACTAACCAGTATTGTTCAAAATAGGCCTACTACAAGGATATGGTAAAGACATGCTTAATAAAGGCAATTCAAAATCAGTACACTTCACCGCTTGCCCTTTCCTCGAGTCTTGCAGCATGATTTTGAACTGATTGGACTTCATGAAATACTTTAAAAAATGACTAACCTATGTTTTATTTACTTATTTTATTTATTTTGTCTTCGCTCTTACTATGTACATCAACCTTTGCTTTAACCCGCCTGATGTATTCGGACTATATATATATATGATGAATGACAAAAGAGAGAACGTGAACAAGTTAACAATTTAAAAAAAAAAAAAAAAAAAGTGACCGGAGATGAATGTAAACATGAAAAATGACTGACGATAGAGAAACGTGAAAATGATGAATGACTGGCGGGGAAAATGACTAAACGATGACTGACTGATGGGGAAAACGTGAAAATTATAAACGAATGACAGGAGAAGACTATTAAAATGATAAGTGACTAACTGAAGAAGAGCATGAAAATGATGAATGACCAACTGGAGAAGAACCTGAAAACAACCAATGACTGACAAGAAAAACGAAAAAGGATTAATAAACGACAGGAAAAGGGAGAGGAATATAAAAGAGGGATGGGAGAAGAACGATAGAAAGATAGAAAGATGAAAGATAGTTCGGACGAGAACGTAAGAAGAATATATAGTGCACGGGATAAAACCGGAACGTAAGAATAGAGAAGGAAGTATGAAAAGAGAAAAAGTGAATGATAAATAATAAACAATAATAAATGAGAGGTGGGATGAGATGACATAATATCCGTGAAGGAGTGGCGAAGCGGAGAATGTGTGAAAATGATGTACGGTGGACAGGTCAGTAGCATGAGATGGACAAAAAGGAGGGGGTCATGAGAGGGAAAAGGCGAGAGCAGGACGAGAAGATTACATGAAAATAGAACTGCGTGAGAATGATCAAGTGGTGGCTCGTGGCAATGCGGAATAATCGGTCATCAATGTATAAAAGGAACTGTTTGAAGCAAAGAAGAATGAAATGGGGGGGGGGGGGGGGGGGGGGGGGGGGGGGGGGGGGGGGGGGGGGGGGGGGGGGGGGGGGGGGGGAAAGGCTGCTTCAAAGTGTAATTGGAAAAGACCAAACATGACATTGGGAAATATGGAAACATGACATAGGGGGAATATTGAAACATGAATCATGTGCAACAGTGGGGTATGACATAGGGGAACATGGAAACATGAATAATGTACAACAGTGGGTTTGGGCGCTGTTGGAAGGGCTAAACAATTTAAGACAAGGGCGTGTGTGTGTAGAGAAACTTAAGGGGGCCAGGTTCAAATCCAAGAAATATTTTTTAAAATGTCACTGGACGGAGATGGAAACTGGTGGCGGTGTGTCCAATCCTCTCAGCATATCCACAACATGTTTATTCGATAAAGTGGAGGGTCTTTGGAGAACAGCAAGAAGTGAACTTGAAAAGTAGGCAATGGATAGAAAAACTGGACTGAAAAGTACAACGTCCTGGTGTGAAAGAATGCAACTGTGAAGCAAAGAAAGGAAGTAAAACAAGCGTTGTGATCAACATCGGAAAATCCTACGTGAGTGGAAATTGAGGAAAAGTGGGATATATCTATAAAGAGTTATAAGCGGCGTCTATCTGAACCGTATATTTTGAGTGGATCAGACAAAAAAAACATATCAGGACCGTACGCATTTATAAAACAATACCAGTTAATATCGAGTCGCCAGAGTGAGAATCGAAACACGCATGGACCAAAATTTTACATACGGCCAAGGTTTCTTTAATCAACGTAATTCAGCATTGTTGCTTCAGGAATCCCACCCCCACCCTTTCCCATCTATACCCATACCCACCCCACTAAACAGCGAGCTCAGGATAAAGCATCCAGGCCGTTGTAAGGTAAGTTCACATACGCCTGGGGCTTCGTGTATTGCTGTACTGACGTTCTAATGGTGTCGGTGCAGTGTTGCATAAAAACTCTCTACCATCCCTCTCTTCCTCTCCATCCCCCAACCCCTCCGACCGGCCTTCCTGTTGCAGGTTACCCCGTCTGTCGTACCACCTTGGTAAGTGTCGACGCTCAACATGAATGTGACCTCACACCGGTCCTGGCTCAGGTATCACTTCTCTGCACAGGGTCTGCACTGAATCATTAGCTGTAGTACTAGTTTGACGGATGCGCAAGAAATCTCAGCAACGAAATATTGTTGGACACTACCAGCGGTATCAGAAAAGAAATCGCAGAAATGATAGATTGTTGAATATTATGAGCGATTTCACGTGCAAAGTGTGTTTCACAGAACGGCAACGAAATTACTTTGAGCTGCACCTTGGTTACACTCAGAAAGGAACCGCACAAAGCCTGGAGAACTCAGAAACAAAGGCTAACTTAGACACGCGCATGAACAATGGCTAACTCAACCACGTGCAGAAACCTGGTCACCGTAAAAGAAGTGTACGGTGTTGACTACTTCCTGACAGGAAACGGTGAATCAGGGGGCACTTATATAGTAGCTTGTTCGCTGACCTATAGTACATGGAGCTACACGGAAGTTAACCTTCAACCAAAAATGTCAAGTAAGTAGTGAATATAGCACGTAGAAAAAAAAAAAAAAAAACGGTCATAACACGCTCTGTGTGTGTGTGTGTGTGTGTGTGTGTGTGTGTGTGTGTGTGTGTGGTGGTGGTGGTGGTGTGGTGGTGGTGGTGGTGGTGGTGGTGGTGGTGGTGTGTGTGTGTGTGTGTGTGTGTGTGTGTGTGTGTGTGTGATATTTCAGTTTACAAACGATAAAACAACAACTCCAGACATCATCGGACGTTGGATGGCTGGATACAAACGAAGGAAGGTCTTGTCAGATCGAGCTCATATGGATATGTGGTGAAAAACAACAAAGTCTTGGCAAAACCGGCTACACAATCATGTGTTTGTGTTTTTGTAGAACTAAACTACTCAAAGCTGAAAGCTGTATCAGAAACAAAACTGAGATTACAATATCGGAGATGGGTATTGACATGTCTGTTGAACCAGTACAGCTCAAGCAGACCACAGAGAGCATTTCCAGGGCTGTCAACACACACCCCCCCCCCCCCCCCCCCCAAAAAAAAAAAAGAAAAAAAGAAAAAGAAGCAAACTAGTAAAACAAAAAAAC
>JADBJO010000447.1:217500-225000 GCA_016801955.1 Conus betulinus
TCTTTGTTAACGTCTTCCCACTTAACGTGTTACAGACGGTTGTGTAACGGTGTGTTGTGTTACATATATATAATTAACGTATATCCCACTTAATATGATTACAGACGGATATGTATAACGGTGTGTATGTGTGTGTGTGTGTGTGTGTGTGTGTGTGTGTGTGTGTGTGTGTGTGTGTGTGTGTGTGTGTGTGTGTGTGTGAGAGAGAGAGAGAGAGAGAGAGAGAGTGTGTGTGTGTGCATGCACATACACGAGCGCGCGATGTATGCATGTGTGTGTGTGTGTGTGTGTGTGTGTGTGTGTGTGTGTGTGTGTGTGTGTGTGTGTGTGTGTGTGTGTGTGTGTGTGTTGTTGTTGTTGTTTGTGTTGTTGTTGTTGTTGTTGTTGTCGTCGTGTGTTCTTCTTCTTCAATTTAACGTGCGCCCACTTAACGTGATTACAGACGGTGTGTATGTGTGTGTGTGTGTGTGTGTGTGTGTGTGTGTGTGTGTGTGTGTGTGTGTGTGTGTGTGTGTGTGTGTGTGTGTGTGTGTGAGTGAGTAATTTCTTTGTGTATATGAGGGGTTGCTGAAAGTTAGAGATAAATTCCTACTGGACTGCATAATAGATATGGGCATAACGAACTAAGAAAAGCATAATTATTCAACATTTTAGGTAATGTCAGTGGTGTCGATCTATCATGTGAAATATTAGTACCAGCCTTGTGCCCTGTATACTTTGCTCTTGGACAGTCTAGTAACAGGTGACTTACACTAAGAATTTCCCCACATACACATCTAACATTTTTGCTGTATTTGGTTCGAAGTGAATTCAAACACATCCTCTGAATTAAGGTTACTACCGCTCTAGATATCGGACTTTCGAATTTGTCTAATTGAGTCTTGGGGTGAATGTCAGGATTTGGTGTATACAATTGTGATAATATTGTCTATCTGTGTCTTTCTATAATCTTTTGAAACTGTTAAGAGATGCTTTATTAATCAAAGTGTACCATTCTGATAGGTCTAACGGAATGTTCAGGGCAGTCGTACCTTCAATATTTCGAGCTGATGTCCGAGTGGCTTGATCAACTTTCTCATTTGTTGAGATTCCACAATGTGAGGGCGCCCAACAGAACATCACATTTATTCTTTTCATAGATAGGATATGTATCACGTAATTAATTTCTGCAATAGTCTTACAACGAAGTGTGTGTGTGTGTGTGTGTGTGTGTGTGTGTGTGTGTGTGTGTGTGTGTGTGTGTGTGTGTGTGTGTGTGTGTGTGTGTGTGTGTGTGTGTGTGTGTGTAGTGTAGTAGTAGTGTAGTGTCTTTAACGTCTTTTCACTAATGTGATATTAGACGAAGAGAGAGAGAGAGAGAGGAGAGTGAGAGAGAGAGAGAGAGAGAGGAGAGAGAGAGTCTTATGTAGGCCTATTCATGCATGCTGGAATGCGTGTTTTAAATGTTGTGTGCATAATATAAGACAATATTAATAATTCAGCATTTTCACATTAGAGTAACTGTCTAACTGGACTACAAATTAAAGAAAAGATAACTTTAAAAGCGAACTCTAAGTCAAGGAAAATATCCGAAAGAGACATGCCTGATAATGACGGTAAGTATGTGAAGGGGCAAACAACCAAACAAGTCATGAATGCTAGTTAATCTTTTCTCGCCACAAATACATTTTGTGTTATTACTGTACTTGGTTTTTAAAGCATCAAGTGTGTGTGTGTGTGTGTGTGTGTGTGTGTGTGTGTGTGTGTGTGTGTGTGTGTGTGTGTGTGTGTGTGTGCGCTCACGCGCGCGCGGACATGCATGTGTGTGTGTGTGTGTGTGTGTGTGTGTGTGTGTGTGTGTGTGTGTGTGTGTGTGTGTGTGTGTGTGTGTGTGTGTGGGTGCGCGCGCGCGTGGACGCACGTGTGTGTGGTGTGTGTGTGTGTGTGTGTGTGTGTGTGTGTGTGTGTGTGTGTGTGTGTGTGTGTGTGTGTGTGTGTGTGTGTGGGTGTGTGTGTGTGTGTGTGTGTCTGTGTGTGTGTGTGTGTGTGTGTGCGTGCGTGCGTGTGTCCGTGCATGTGCGTGTGTGTGTGTGTGTGTGTGTGTGTGTGTGTGTGTGTGTGTGTGTGTGTGTGTGTGTGTGTGTGTGTGTGTGTGTGTGTGTGTGTGTGTGTGAGTGCGTGCGTGCGAGTGCGCAATAGCATGCGAGTGTGTGTATGTATGTGTGTGTGCGAGCTAGCGTGCGTGCGTGCGTGCGTGCGTGTGTGCGTGCGTGCATGTGGATGGGCGAGGCGCACATGCTCGTATTTGACAGTGCACATATTGTATGAATGTTCTTCTTCGAACTGAAGTTATTCGAACTTGATGATAAGGATTTCCATGTTGTAGTCAGCAGGACTGCAGTGACATTCCACCATTGCATTTGCTGTCTGTCTGTCTGTCTGTCTGTCTGTCTCTCTCTCTGTCTGTGTCTGTGTATGTGTCTGTCTCTCTGTTTGTGTCTGTGTCTACGTCTGTGTGTCTGCCTCCCTCCTCTCTCTCTCTCTCTCTCTCCCTCTCTCTCTCACTCTTTGTCTGTGTCTGTCTGTCTCTGACCCTCTGTCTGTTTGTCTATCTCCCTCCCTTACTCCCCCCCCCCTCTCTCTCTCTCTCTCTCTCTCTCTCTCTCTCTCTCTCTCTCTCTCTCACGCGCGCGCGTGCGCGCGCGTCACAGGTTTTTTATTATGCACGACGTGTGAATCTCGCTGGTATTATTCAATGAGTTTTTTTTTTTTAATTATTATACTATTGCCTTTCTTCACCCGCTCCTTTTCTTCACCCCATCCCACTCTACACCATCTGTCTGTCTGTCTGTCTGTCTGTCTGTCTGTCTCTTTTTTTTATCTATATGTTTTATGCATTAGCGATTCGATGTTTGATATCTAGGCAAGTGTATGCTGATTCCTCTTGTTGAACGTATTCAATGGTGTTGATTGTCTGGTCAGCTGTCAGAGAGACAGACAGACAGACAGACAGACAGACAGACAGACAGACAGACAGACACACACACACACACACACACACACACACACACACACACACACACACACACACACACTGGTGACAGTGTTTACAGTATTTGAACAGCTGATGTCCATTAGGGACAGTATTTACAGTCTCTTTATCTGAACAGTCAATATCCATCGGGAACAGTCTTTACAGTCTCTCTATCTGGACAGCTAAGGTCCATTAGGGACAGTGTTTACAGTCTCTGTATCTGGACAGTTAATGTCCGTAAGGGACAGTGTTTACAGTCTCAGTATCTGAACAGTTAATGTCCGTTAGAGACAGTGTTTACAGTCTCTGTATCTGAACAGTTTAATGTCCATTAGGGACAGTGTTTACAGTCTCTGTATGTGAACAGTTAATGTCCGTTAGGGACAGTGTTTACAGTCCCTCGTATCTGGACAGCTTATGTCCATTAGAGACAGTGTTTACAGTTTCTGTATCTGAACAGTTAATGTCCGTTAGGGACAGTGTTTACAGTCCCTCTGTATCTGGACAGCTTATGTCCGTTAGAGACAGTGTTTACAGTCTCTGTATCTGAACAGCTTATGTCCGTTAGAGGCAGTGTTTACAGTCTCTGTATGTGAACAGTTAATGTCCATTAGGGACAGTGCTTACAGTCCCTCTGTATCTTGACAGCTTATTTCCGTTAGAGACAGTGTTTACAGTCCCTCTGTATCTGAACAGTTAATGTCCGTTAGGGACAGTGTTTACAGTCCCTCTGTATCTGGACAGCTTATGTCCGTTAGAGACAGTGTTTACAGTCCCTCTGTATCTGGACAGCTTATGTCCGTTAGAGACAGTGTTTACAGTCCCTCTGTATCTGAACAGCTAATGTCCATTAAGATTAGTGTCTACAGAATCTCTTTCTGGTGATAACATCACGACTGAAAGGCCTGTATGTTCCAAGTTCGAACCGGGGGAGTGTGTGTGTGTGTGTGTGTGTGTGTGTGTGTGTGTGTGTGTGTGTGTGTGTGTGTGTGTGTGGGGGGGGGGGGGGGTGAAAGTTGGTGTGAATACAGACAATTTTAATAAGTTAATAGGACGGGAAATCAGCGGATAAGGGCTAAAACACACACACACACACACACACACACACACACACACACACACACACACACACACACACACATGCATCAACTTTTAAAAACTTATATGGAGATCGGAATATTACCTTTTGAAGAAAATATGAAACTTGCATCTGCAAAATATATTTTAAGAAGTCATACACTACAAAATCTTAATACCAGTGAAACTGAATTAAAATCAGAAATAAATTTTTCTAAACGGGCATAAAAAATTGATTCTCTAAAATCGATAGCCTCATACACATCTGACTTATTTACAAAAGCAGGCACTGCACCTCGAAACGTAGCTCCTCGGGCTTTTAGCACTATCCCGGAATGGGAACTTAGTAGAGCAAATTATGACATAGAGTATACAAGTTTAAGAAAAAGTGATGGACCCTTGTTGCCAACGAATGTTAAGTCACATATAAATGAAACTTATATAAATCACCTTAAAATCTATACAGATGGTTCTGTACTAGACAATCATTTGTCTGGTTCAGCATTCATAATTCCATCCTTAAAAATAGAGAAAGGTTACCACCTTGGAAAGAATATTTCCATATATTACTGCGGAACTTGTTGCCATTATTATGGCATTAAACTTTCTTCTTGATTTTCGATTTCCTGTATTTCAAATACTACTTTGTGTTGATTCAAAATCAGTCCTACAAGCTCTAAAATTTTCGAACACAAGTGTGAGAGCAGAACTTATATCAGAAGTGTACCACTTAATTCATTTTTTGCATTTACGTGGTTCTTATGTCGATTTTTGTTGGGTTCCATCTCACTGTGGATTACCTGCGAATGAAAGGGTAGACAAATTAGCCAAAAAAGGCTGCTATCACTGAAACTGATTTAACAAAGATATACATTCCTTTATCCTTACATGAGAGTTATAGTCTTTTAAAAGACGCAGCCTGGAACTCTATTTCAAAGAAGGGAAAAGGCATCAAAAAACAAAAAGGGGATATTATTTAACAAGATATCAGCAAATAAAACAGGTATGAAGAATCTCTACCAAGAGAGGATTTTAAAAAGTTTGATTTTTAGATTGAGGCTTAATGCTTTTAAAACCAAACTCTGTAAACATGTGACTTGCATTTGTGGCCAGCAAATCACTCCGTTCCATCTACTATTTTTGTGCGATAGAATGAAACCCTATTTACCTGCTTGGTTGTTGAACACTGAACCGTCGTTGTCAGTCTTTGAAGACGTCATCTCTGACGAATCGAACATTTTTGAAGTTGTTCAAGGACTGATCAAGAGCCCAGTTGGACATTTACTTTAACGTCTATGTTATTTTCTTAATCTTGGTGTTAGTTGCTTTTTAGTGTTTCTTTGAAAGTTTTGGATCCAGTTATGTGGTGTGTGTTTTTTTTTTTTTTTTTTTTTTTTTTTTTTTTTTTTTTAAATCTAGGCCTAATTGTATTACACATACCTACGTACGCCCCAAATCAACACCAACCGTTTGCATGCATACACCCAAAAACATCACATGCACACACACACATAACACTTACATACTGTCTAAGATCACTGTTAGGTGGATAGACGTTAAATTAAAGAACGAACGATACACACACACACACACACACACACACACACACACACACACACACACACACAGCGGATAAGGGCTAAGCAAAAACACACACACGCGCACACAACAACAACAACAACAACAACAACAACAAGATGCAAAGAATATAAATGTACTCCCAGTTTATCTTGAATACGCGTAAGATAGATCTAGTTGCAAAGTGAAACGACTGCAGGCGGAAATCTAAACAAACATTGTTATTTTTTATTTATTTTTTTTATCTATTTTTATTTTTGTGTTCGTCTATTTATTCTATTACCATTATTTTTCAATTTTTCATTTATGCATTTATTATCATTATTATTCTTATCATTAAATTTCTTTTTAATGTTTCATTTATTTATTTATTTGATTATTATAAAAATGTATTTTCTAAATATAATTCTGTATCGTGCTTTTATTACCTTAACCTTCACTATCATTGTTAGTAGTACCATTCAGTAATAATATTGCTGGTATTGATACTACCACCACTAGTATTGACATCACCATCGCCTTCGCCTCTGAGACTGTTGCCACGGCAACCCTGCTGTTTAAGAATCCTCTAACACACTCTCCTTTCTCCCATACCCATACTTATTGACACCAAGATTGGTAGTAATCTTGTCTTACTTTTATTTTATTTTTTTAAAAATATTTTGACAAATTATTAGTATTCCTATCAGTAATATTATTATCATCATTATGACTTTGACTCACACATTATTTCCCTTCCGACAGCCTCGTTCTCATTCAACGCCTTCTTCCTTGCGCTAAACTCAGAAGCAATCTGAAGCGATCAAAGCTAAGTGCATTTTCGTTATTTTGTTCGTCTTTGTTTCACCTGAAGAGGACCTAAGAGGTCGAAAACGCGTTGTGTGTTGTCTTGTGACTCGTTTGTCCACGTTTCTCTGGGCGGTTCGCTGACATTTATTTAAGACGCGTAAGATAGTCCATAAAGAGGAAAAGCCGTTTTGGGCCGTTATAGCCGTTAGTAACGGCTATTCTGGTAAACATCAGCCATCATCTGTGACCCATAATGAACATACCTACAAATTTTCAGAAAGATCGGCCAGGTACTTTCTGAGATATTCCATAAAGAAGAAAAACAGTTATGGGCCATTACAGCCGTTAGTAACGATAACGGTAAAATAACACATCGGGCATCATCCGTGACCCATAATGAACTTGCCTACAAGTTTTTTTTTTAGAAAGATCGGCCAAGTACTTTCTGAGATATTCCATAAAGAAGAAAAACCGTTATGGGACGTTATAGCCGTTAGTAACGGCTATAACGGTAAAATAACAAATCGGGCATCATCCGTGACCCATAATGAACAAACCTACAAATTTTCAGAAAGATCGGCCAAGGACTTTCTGAGATATTCCCTAAAGAAGAAAAACCGTTTTGGGCCGTTATAGCCGTTATTAATGATAACGGTAAAATAATACATCGGGCATCATCCGTGACCCATAATAAACATGCGTACAAACTTTCAGAAAGATCGGCCAAGGACTTTCTGAGCTATTCCACACAGAAGAAGAAAAACCGTTATGGGCCGTTATAGCCGTTGGCTATAACGGTAAACTAAAACGTCGAAGATCATCCGTCGCCCATAATAACTTGCCTAGAAGTTTTTTTTTTTTTTTTTTTTAGAAAGATCGGCCAAGTACTTTCTGAGATATTCCATAAAGAGAAGAAAAACCGTTTGGGGCCGCTATAGCCGTTAGTAACGGCTATTATGGTAAAACATCGGCCATCATTCGTGACTCATGATGAACATACCTACAAATTTTCGGAAAGATCGGCCAAGTACTTTTGTCTAGAG
>JADBJO010000447.1:232500-235000 GCA_016801955.1 Conus betulinus
TAATAAATGCAATTAGACTGGTGTTACCATAGTTCCATTTCTAAAGGGGCAAAGATCTATTCATAAATCTCTCTCTCTCTCTCTCTCTCTCTCTCTCTCTCATTTCACATTGTAAGAATTCTATATGAAGTGAAAAAACTGCAAGACTTCCGCTTTTTCCAGAACATGGTGTTTGACACTTCTAAGACCCCTGTCTGATGTTATCATTCCAAAAGTTCACGTCAATGTATAAACAGTTGTTAACGTTGCCTTCTTTTTCACGACAGGATTTCTTGTTCCTTGAGCGCTGGCAGCCCTGAAAACACGTGTGTGGTTCGTGGGTCTCTGGTAATAGACAATTTAGTCAGCGCTAGCGATTTTTTTGTTGATGTTGTTGTTGTTCATGTAATCGCAGAACAATCGTTCTCTTTTTTTTCTTTCTCCAGATGATTTCAATGAATCGTCCTATATTCCAGATAATGGACAGAGTCAAGGGAAACCTGGCCGTTTTTAAAGTCATAGAGCTGACCACCAGTATGGATGCTGACCACAGTATGGATGCTGACCACAGTATGGATGCTGACCACAGTATGGATGCTGACCACAGTATGGATGCTGACCACAGTCTGACAGCAGAGTATCAGCAATGAGTACATCACAATAAAAACACTTCTTCTCTATGCAACAGGACACTGACTGAAAAACACAGCGTTCGCTTGAAATGATAGCTGATTATCAAGTTCAGTACATGTATGGTAGCTGTAACTGAAATAACGAAAATGATCATCAAAAATAGTTTAGTATTACCATTGATCAACGTTAACAATGCATTACTGATAACAACACAACAACAACAACAATAACAACAAGAACAACAACAACAAAACAAAGATAGAAAATGAGTAAATATAACACATTCTTGAAATTTAATGTTAAAGTAATTCGATCTGGAAGTTCAATGTGCAACCGATGATATATAAGGCACAGCCAGATCAGTCACATGACGGGGTCATCGTCTTCGTAAGGACAACTATCGCACAGCTGTAGTCTGAGTGGCTGTTAGAAGGCGTTCTTTCCACAGACTTTATGCACGGTCCTGTTGTTAGAAGGCATTCTTTCCACAGACTTTATGCACGGTCCTGTTGTTAGAAGGCGTTCTTTCCACAGACTATGTGCATGGACCTGTTGTTAGAAGGCGTTCTTTCCACAGACTATGTACATGGTCCTGTTATTAGAAGGCGTTCTTTCCACAGATCACATACACGGTCCTGACCACAGTACTACTTCTCGGAACTCGGAACTGAGCACGAAGGCTTGGGTTGATGGACAATCCCCTAAAGGAAACACCGGGAAAGGGCTGGGGAGAAGGGAATGGGACTGACAGAGGGATGTACGTAGGCGTTTCAGCTTGCAGAGAGTGGAAGTGGGGGGAGACAACGCTGTTGTCGCCAGCTGAGCTGAAGGGCACGATGTACTAAGGGGCGGTGTTTCCCTAAGGGGACTGGATTCTGCCCGTTGGGCCAAGAGGACAGCAGTCCAAAGTAGGTGGCATCTAGGGGACAGATTCTGCCCGGGGCCAAGAGGACAGCTCCAAAGTAGGTGGCATCTATGGACAGGTCGATCTCCGCGTTGTCGTCCAGGTTCTGCACCTCCAGGCGATCGCCTTCACTCAGGTGGGTTACTTCAGTCATGGCGCAGGCCTGCTTGTTGCCGGCACGAAGGTCGGCGTCCATACACTTGAACATCTTCTGGCCTTTCACCACCACGACCTGCCGCTGCATGGGCTTGCGGCCACGAAACATCACTCTGCTGTACAACAGGTACAGCCCGGACTGCTGAACCACGAAGACGCCACTCTTGTTCGCCTTGATTGGCTGCTGCGTGTTCTTGTACCATGCCTTCATCCAGTCAGCGCCCTGCAGGAAGCGGAAAGGGGTGTGAGGACGGTGGAGTGTCACCGTGCGGTTCCTGCAGGCGGTACCGTTCCATGCCGGGACATGAATGCAGATTTCTAAACCGAAATCATGCTTCTCTGGCCCGTTCCAGAGTCAGTGAAGAAATAAACTGGCTTGGGTAAAAAAAGGTGCGGGCTTCTGGGTAGTTTTAGCGGCTCTTGGGGATTGTCCTTTCTTAGTGCAGGCCCGGAGTTGCACACAACTGTTTGCCCTTCGTGCCTGGTGCTTTGAGCCGGCAGGCCAACATGTCCTCACAATGGTCCGGCAGTGGTCTCCCTTTCTTCTGGGCTCTCTTGCATTTCCTGAGTTGTTTGCAGATTCGTTTTCGATTTTTCGTGGAGTTTTCAGCAGAACGTCGCCCTATCCGATGCACGCTTTCTTCATCAGCGGCACTTTGCTGTCCGGCGTTATCATCGCCGTCATCGTCATCGCTGGAGTTGTCCACGGCAATGAAGTCCAAGTCGTTGTCGTCGTCTTCATGGTCATCGTGCGCAACGTTGTCGCCCATTTCCAGCTCAGTGTGTCCGGCCTGCTTCCAGCCTCTCGGACCGTCGCCGATCTCCGGA
>JADBJO010000447.1:255000-260000 GCA_016801955.1 Conus betulinus
GGGGGGGGGGGGGGGGAGCGGTGTTGTTCCGCTACGAATCGTTCCGTCTCGGAAACCAGACACTGGCCAACCGATAAGCCGCTAGGATTCCATACCCGGAGGCCTTCCTACAGAACAGTTAACATGTCCTGATCCAGTTTAAAAAAAAAAAAACAGTAACATGTCATGACGAGATTGCCAGCGCAGGCTGAAGTGACTCCTTTCTATATGGATCGATTTTCACAGAATGTCTTGTTTTCATGTACATGTCATGATGAGATTGCCAGCGCAGCCTGAAGTGACTCCTACTTTCTGTGTTAATGAGTTTTCTCAGAATGTATATCGTTTTCGTGTTTGCCTACTGCAGCCACAAAACGCGCGGTTCTTTTCATTGGCTAGATTCTGTGTGTGCCTCCTTTCTGGCTGGTCAAATATCACGGGCAAAGGCTAAACAATGAACAGCTTCTTTAGCAGACGCACTGCCATCGACCAAACTGCGAAATTTTCCGAGCTGTGTTCATAGTATCGTCTCCGAGGTCTTCTTCACCATGTATCTCAGAACTAATATATATATATATATATATGGCGAATGTAATGTATGCATTTGGCACATCCCTATTTTGGTTTGATCTATTAAAAAAAAGGAGCTTGAGAGAGAACTGGGAATAAATACTTGACTACTAACCGCCCGTGAGATACATGCTTGTGGCTCTGATGTTTAATTTGTTTATCCAGTTTCACCAACTTCGAATGACAGTTCTAACACTTGAGCTACAGACTGCTCAGTGTGTCTGTCATGTATAAAGTCTTTGTTTTGTCTGTTCTATCGTGTTTGTTACATGACACAGCCACTTCTCGTCCCTTCTCATTGGTCTCTCCTTCATCAGGACAGGACAAAATTTGAGGCTGCTGAAAAAAAAATGTCTACTTTCAGGAAGGCACGAAGTGCAGCATCTGTGAACAATTTTAATGTGAATGCTGTGCTTTTGAACATACCTGACCATTCAGAATATGTATGACCGCGTTTTGTGCCAATGGAGGTACGACCATCTCCTGAAGATCAGATCCCGCCATTAATATACCCCCCGTATGTCCATAAAACTCATTTGGGGACAGAGTACGAGTACCAAGATGGAGGATGATGTTCTTCAGGTCATTGTCGAAGTTTCTCACTGCTGATGATGGCAAAGGGGATTCACGGTACAATATTTGTGAGATGACTTCTATGCGGTGACAGCCCTGATACGGCCCTTTGCGGTCGGCTGGGCTATAAGCAACATTACCTCACCTTACCTTGCGGTACAATGGCTGATCAAAGGTCACACTATTCTTGAGAGCACGACAGCACACACATGTGAAAAAAGATGTATGAAACATCACTTAAACTCATCATAATTATGGGCAAGAAGATGAAGCTTGGTTTTCCATGATGATCTCCATCTTGCACCATCTGCATCATTCCACTCCAGTTTGGACAGGGTGTCTTGGAGCGGCCAGGAAACGTTCCGCAGCAGGTCAAGATCTGTGGGAATCCTCAGAAAAACCAATAGCAGGAATTTCCTTGAAAGTCAAAGTTGAAAAGCCCTTCCAGTCAGACCTGATCAAATAAAAACAAAAAATTGATGTCTTTCTGTCTGTTTCTGTGTCCCCACACCACACATCCTCACACCAAGAATACAAGTGGCGTAGATGGTTAAAAAAAAAAAAAAAGATAGATAGACCTAAACACCTCTGCATATGGCAGGCAAACAGAAACAGACAGACAGACAGACAGACAAATACAGCATACGAAAGAAAAATACCTTATGGTGTACTTCACAGACAGATAAACGCAGCAAACTACAGCACTACAAAACACAGAAAAACATGTCTACAGACAGATTAACTGACAGACAGACGAAGACAGATAGATGACTAGTCACGACAGAAGAACTACGTATAGTTTACAAGCATACAGATACGGCAAGACAGAAAAAACGTATGTCTTTTTGACAGACAGACAGACATAGCACTAATAACAATAGGAAAATATAACTATACTTAACAGACAGATAGACAGACAGACAGACAGACAGACACAGTGCTATAAAAGAAAAGAAAAACAGAGACAGACATACACAGAAATACAAGTAACATGCATAGAGCATTAAGACAACAGTAGAAATGGATGTTGATTTTTTCCAATCGCTTTGATGTCCATCAAATCGACCTCACGTCTGAAAATCCTTCTTGCTGTTGGGATGCCAGGGTTGACAGTGAGTGGCAATTATACCCACGCCATGGAAGGTGTTTTTCTCCCACCCACAGTCACAGAGTTGACGGCCATAAATGGCTTTCTCTTTCTGAGCCCAAGAATCCACCCTATCGCCACATGTCCACACTACTGTTTGCTGGAAGTGCCTCGTCTTGACAGGCACGAAAGTGTTCCCTTCTTTTTGCTCAAACGCTTCTCACCTTTGTCACCAAAACAAAAACAACACGGAGGGACTGAATCGGACAAATCTGTCCTTGGCAGCTGCCGTTTCTGAAGAGATGGTGCGTCCTTTCTGTTCTTCAGCTTTGCTTGGACAACTTTCAGTTTCTGCATGTACGGTACATTGTAAAACCTTGCTTGTTTTACACCCTATTTCTGCTGAAGTCTTATCGAATATTTGCTGGCAGAGTACATACAGTTGGTCTGCAAATACCTGCAAGCAAACACACTTGTGAAATTTTTAGTTTTGTGCAGCATATACAAGAAATAGGATGTTACACAGAAACTGACAATATCATTAATTCAGTCATTCAGTAGTGAGTTTTTAATTCATCAATGGACTACTGACTGAAATCAGTTACTCAGTGTTAACTCTTTCTCAAACCCATAATCTCGAACTTATGAAATTCCGAATGAATGAACTAGGCAAAACATTATTAACAACAATAAAGTAATAGTAAATAATCTCACTTGATAATAATAATGATAATGATGATGATGATGATGATGATAATAATCATAATAATAATGATAACAGCAATAACGATGATGATGATGATAGAAATAATGATAATAATAACAGTAATAATAATAATAACATGATAATAATATGATAATAATAACAATAATAATAATGATAAGAATAACAATGATAATGAAACAACAACAACAATAATGATGATGATAATGATAATAATAATAATGGTGGTGTAGATGGTGGTAATATTGACGATAACAGAAATATCCATAGCATTCTATTCTGAATAGGGTAAGAGCACTTAATTGATATTTTAAAAAAAAAAAAAAGCAAAAAAAAAAACCATACTGACAATAGCTTATTAGCTTTGGGACAATCATTAAAATAAATAAATATGTACACTAAAAGGCACTTTAATACAGTTTCTTAGTTATGAGAGAGAGAGAGAGAGAGAGAGAGAGAGAGAGAGAGAGAGAGAGAGAGAGAGAGAGACAGACAGACAGACAGACAGACAGACAGAGACAGAGGGAGAGCGGAGAGAAGAAGAAGAAGAAGAAGAAATTACATTAATTGGTAAATTAATCAATAAAGAATACATATCTGCTGACATTCATAAAACACAAAGAGTGCAACAAATTTACCTACTTGCTACGCCTATAAAACACACACACACACACACACACACACACACACACACACACACACACACACACACTCACACACACACACACACACACACACACACTATCTGACAGTTTGCAATGGACCAAATTTCACAAGGAATGGACAAAACAGGTACATCGATTGCTGCTACATGGAATGTGAAACACCCGCACCTTCTGCCTCTACTATCGCTTCACTTTCGTTTTTTCCCCGTCCTATTCATTCCTCATAATCCAATCGAGACATAAAACATGTTACACGAAACCTGCGCCACTCACTTTTTTGCAAGTAATCATCCTCATGAATACTAATCAGCTGTCGGAAGTCTGCGATATTTATAAGAACCGATCGAGAAAGTATTTTTTTTTCCAAACGCAAAGCTTTGTTGATACCATGAAGTACGGTTTTTAACACGTTTAGCAACATGAATGTATTTATACTAACCGTTCTTACCTCAATACATCAGTCACACGAACCAGGAAAAAGGAATGCTTCGCTCAACATCGGAAACCGCCATTGTGTGACATAAAAGGTAAACACTGGTCTACGCGTGAAACGCTGTCGCCCGACAAATAGTAAAATAAACAAGCATTTTTTTTGGACAGAAAGCATGGCGACATTTCGGTAAATTCTATCGTGTAGAGTTATTTTGTTACCTGCCGATTTCAACAACAGTAAAGTCTTCAGCTTTTTGTTCACACACCTCGCACGCAGAAAATCTGCTCGCAGGCCGCTGAGCTTCGCTAGCAATAGAAAACCATGAACACACTTTCGAGGCCGAGGCACGCTCAAAGGGGGCGGAGCCACCGGGCTTTTCTCAGAAACCGGGAGCGCAGAAACAGTCCACCACGCAGTTCAATTCATCAGAAAGCGGCTTTGGTTCGGTGTGTGTACTTCGCAGAATGACGTGGAGAATGAAAGGGTTTAAAACCAGCATGTTGTCCGTACTTCTTCAGTGTGGTAGTTCTGAAAGTTCATCGATAGACGGTCAGGGCGTTGTGAGTTGGAGGCTGAGAGACACTGCGACATGGTGTGTTTGACATGTTTGGTAGCAGATGCCCTGTTGCCGAGCCGTAGCCGTGTTAAAGACAATGGTAGACACACAGAGAGGAGGATGCAGCAGTCTTCGAGAGGCACAGCACAGCGTCAGGCTCAGGGGAACCAGTATACTCCGTTCCCCACCAGAAGCACCGGCAGTTCCAGACCCGGGAGGGTTGCTGGGACCACCCCAGTCAGTGTGTCTCCGACACCTTCGCTCGTCGTGGTCATGCCTCCACAATGTAACGGACTCGGAGGAGCCAGCGCATCCCGTGCCACTGATGCCAGACAGTTGGCTTCGCCTCTCCTGCACGCTTCCAGACCTCTTCCCACTTCTTCAGTGCCGTCACTCTCCATCACCTCCTCCTC
>JADBJO010000447.1:272500-277500 GCA_016801955.1 Conus betulinus
AGATGAATAGATTGTGTGTGTGTGTGTGTGTGTGTGTGTATGCGTTTGTGCGTGCGTGCGTGTGTGTGTGTGGTTGTGTGTGTGTGTGTGTGTTGTGTGTGTGTGTGTGTGTGGTGCGCGCGCGGGGGGTGGGGGGGGGGGGGGGGGGGGGGGGGGGGGGGGGGGGGGGGGGGGGGGGGGGGGGGGGGGGGGGGGGGGGGGGGGGGGGGGGGGGGGGGGGGGGGGGGCGTTCCCGGTCATGCTGACCCTCGAGCCAGTGAGTTAGAGTTGTCACCTTGCCAAGAATGTCTCAAATAAAGAAATCGTCTACATTATCTAGCACTCTCCTTCCTACAGATCTGAAAACCCAGAATTCAAAGTTACTACTATACCTCAAAGACCTCTGGCACACCAACGGGTGATAAACCTTTCCTGATCTGGCGAAGAGTTAAAACAGACTGAATTAAAAGAAAAATCAATCATAGCATCGGATGGAGACCTCATAAGAGGTATGGATTTTTTACAGACACTCTACGGGCAGATTTCAAAAGAAAAACTTAAGTGTCACAGCTAGCAACGAAACTCACGTTTGTTATCATAAACATGGAGAGACATGGAGAGTTGAACATTCAATACGAACCGTCGTCTGCTGTACAAGGTACGCCGTCTGCGTGAAGTTATCGATTCTCTGTGTCCCTGCTTCTTTTTTGTCCCTGTCTGTATATTCTCTGTCTCTGTCTCTCATCTCTGTCTCTCTCTCTCTCCGCCTCTCGCTCTATCTCTCTCCTCTCTCTCTGCTCTCTCGCTCTCTCTCTCTGTGTGGTGTTGGTGTGGTTGTGTGTGTGTGTGTCCCTGTCTGTTTTCCTCCATCATATACGTCCCTGTCAATATATCCTTTCTTTTGTATATCCTCCCCATCCCCTCCTCCCTCCGCTCTCTCTCTCTCCTCTCTCTCCTCTCTCTCTCCTCCCTCTCTCTATCTCTCTCTCTTACCTTTGTTCCCGTCTGTATATCCTCAATCAATATACGTCCCCTGCCAATATACGCCTTTCTTGTAATATCACTCCTCCACCTCTATCTCTGTCTCTGTTTCTGTCTTCTGTCTTTCTCTCTGTTCCTTTTCTCCTTCTTCCTTTCCCTCGGTCCTCTCCGTCTCTGGTCTGTCTTTCTGCTGTTTTCGCTCTCTCGCTCTCTCTCCTCTCCTCTGCTATGTCCCTGTCTTATATTCCTCACATCGAGATCGGCCCTGGTTATCAGTAATGGTCCCTTTCTTGTGTATATCTCCCCCGCCACCCTCTCTATCTACTCTCTTCATACCATGGCCCGCGTCTCGATATTACTTAATCATTACGTCGGCAGTCAAGTTTACCCTTTCTTTTATATGCTCCTACCTTCTCTATCTCTTCTCTATCTGGTATTCCCTGTCTGTTATGTATTTCCACATCATCAATCCACTAGGGCTATCAGTAATAGTCTTCTTTGTTATACTCTCCCCCCCCTCCCTCTCTATACCTCTAACGATGTACCAAGTCTGTATTATTCCGAAATACATACGTCCCTGTCAGGAGAACCATTTATTGATTGCTCCTAACTCAATCTATCTATTCTCTCTCTCTCTCTCTCTACTCCTCTCTCTCCTCTAATTATCTCTCTCTCTATGCGTATGTCCCTGTCTGATATGCCTCCTCATATAACGTCCTACGGTAATAGTCCATTTCTTTGTGGATATAATAAGCTCGCTCTCTCTCACCCATCTCTACTCTCTCTTCTCTCTATCTCCTCTCAAATATGTCATCGTACTATAGGCCTCAATCTATACACCCTGTTAAATACCTCTTTCTTGCAGATAATCCCTCATCTCGCTCTCTCTCTCTCTTGTTTCTTTCTATCTCTATTCTCTATCTCTTCTTGCGTATGTACTGTCTGTATAGTACTCATCTATAGTCAGTTATATATACTTTTCTTTGTATATCCTATGCTCCACCGCCCCCCCCCCACCTCCCCCCACCCCACCCCACCCCCCCACCCCCACCCCCCACCCCCCCCCCCCCCCCCCCCCCCCCCACCACCCCCCCCCCCCCCCACCCCACCACCCCCCAACCCCTCCAAACCACCCCCAACCCCCCCACCCCCCCCCCCGCTAAGCACCCCCCACCCCCCCACCCCCCCCCCACCCCCCCCCCCCCCCCACCCGCCCCCCCCCCGCCCCCACCCCCCCCCCCCCCAACCCCCCCCCCCCCCCCCCCACCCCCCCCCCCCCCACACCACCACCACCCTCCCCCCCCCCCACCACACCCGCCCCCCCCCCCCAACCCCCCCCCCCCACCCCCCCCCCCCCCCCCCCCCCCCCCCCCACCCCCCCCCCCCCCCCCCGGGCCCCCCCCACCACCCCCCCCCCCCCCACCCCCCCCCCACCCCCCCCGCCCACCCCCCCCCCCCCCCCCCCACCCCCCCCCCGCCCCCCCCCCCCCCCCCCCCCCCCCCCACCCCCCCCCCCCCCCCCCCCCCCCCCGCCCCCCATCCCCCCCCCCCCCCCCCCCCCCCCCCCGTCCCCCCACCCCCCCCCCCCCCCCCCCCCCCCCCCCCCCCCCCCCCCCCCCCCCCCCCCCCCCCCCCCCTCCCCCCCCCACCCCCCCCCCCCCCCCCCCCCCCCCCCCCCCCCCCACCCCCCCCTCACCCCACCCCCCCCCCTCCCCCCCCCCACCCCCCCACACACAACCCACCCCCAACACCCCCCCCCCCCCCCCCCACCCCCCCCCCCCCCACTCCCCCCCCCCCCCAACGACCCCACTCACCCCGACCCACACCCCCCACACCCAACCCCCCACACCCCCCCCCCCCCCCCCACCCACCCCCCCCCTCCCTCCCCCAGCCCCACCCCACCCCCCCCCCCACCAACCCCCCCCCCCACCCCCAACAGAATATTGGCCTATGTCCTGATTGATAGATCCCGCAACACATATGTCCCTGTTCAGTATATACCTTTTTATAATATCCGCCCCTCCTCCTCTCTCTGTCATGTATGTCCCCGTCTGTATATCCCTCTCTCTGTGCCCAATGTATGTCCCGTATGTATATGCACTCTCTCTGTCATGTATGTCCCCGTCTGTATACCCTCTCTCTATCATGTATGTCCCCGTCTGTATACCCCTCTCTCTATCATGCATGTCCCCGTCTGTATATACCTCTCTCTATCATGTATGTCCCCGTCTGTATATACCCTCTCTCTATCATGTATGTCCCCGTCTGTATATACCTCTCTCTATCATGTATGTTACCGTCTGTGTATATATACCTCTCTCTATCATTTATGTCCCCGTCTGTATACCCCTCTCTTATCATGTATGTTCCCGTCTGTATATCCCTCTCTCTATCATGTATGTTCCCGTCTGTATATACCTCTCTCTATCATGTATGTTCCCGTCTGTATACCCCTCTCTCTATCATGTATGTTCCCGTCTGTATGTCCCTCTCTCTATCATGTATGTTCCCGTCTGTATGTCCCTCTCTCTATTATGTATGTTCCCGTCTGTATATACCTCTCTCTATTATGTATGTCCCCGTCTGTATATACCTCTCTCTATCATGTATGTTCCCGTCTGTATACCCCTCTCTCTATCATGTATGTTCCCGTCTGTATGTCCCTCTCTATCATGTATGTTCCCGTCTGTATGTCCCTCTCTCTATCATGTATGTCCCCGTCTGTATATACTCTCTCTATTATGTATGTCCCAGTCTGTGTATATACCTCTCTCTATCATGTATGTTCCCGTCTGTATATATCCCTCTCTCTATCATGTATGTTCCGTCTATATATATACCTCTCTCTATCATGTTTGTCCCCGTCTGTATATACCTCCCTCCTCCTACTCCCCTCACTCTCTCTGCCTATGTCCCCGTCTGTGTATCCCTCAGTCATATATGTCCATGTCAATATATCCCTTTCTCTGTATATCCCCTCTCTCTCTCTCTCTCTCTCTCTCTCTCTCTCTCTCTTCTCTTATCTGTCTGTCTGTCGGTCTGTCTCTCGGGTACGTTTGTCTGTATACTCCTCTCTCTACTCATTATATATGTCCCCGTCTGTATATCCCTCTCTCTATCATACAATGTCCCAGTCCCAGTGTATCATCATCTGCCTATGATATGTCCCTGCTTGTCTGTATATCTCTCTCTTTATGATGTATGTTCCCGTCTGTATATCCCTCTGTCTATCCTGCATGTCCCAGTCTCAATGTATGATCATAATTGTGCCTACAATATGTCCCTGCTGTTTGTGTCTTAAATAACTACACGTTTGCTTCTTTATGTTCCCGTTTATCTGTCTGTTGTATGTCACCGTTTATGTATTTGTCAGTGTCTATATGTCCCTTCTCTATATGTCCTTTCTCTATATGCCCCCGTTTATTCCAGTTCTGACCCTATATGTCTGTCTCTTTGTGTCTATCCCCATATGCCCCTGGCTCTGTATATCTGTTTTATCCGTCTCTGTATGTCCGTCTCTACATGTCTCTCTTAACATATACATGTATATATATATATATATATATATATATAGATATATATATATATATATATATATATGTATGTACACACACACATCTATCTATCTATCTATCTATCTATCTATCTATCTATCTATCTATCTATCTATCATAGATAGTATCAAAGTACCCTTCGAGATTTTAAAAAAGCTCAACCACCTGGGGAGCAACATCTGTTAAAATGAGGTATTAAAATGTAGAAGTAAAAGTAAAACTAATACCTCATTTTAACACACACACACACACACACACACACACACACACACACACACACACACACACACACACACACATATATATATATATATATATATATATATATATATATATATATATATATATATCTTAATAATGATTCAGGATTCCAAGAGTCTGAGACACCGCTCCACCAAGGTAACAGTCCGGAGAGACAACGCTTGCAGCCACAAGCATATACAGAAATATACTCATAAATCAAGATTTACTTCACTTTTATTGCCC
>JADBJO010000447.1:290000-297500 GCA_016801955.1 Conus betulinus
ACACATGCACACGCACTCACGCACGCACGCACACACACACACACACACACACACACACACACACACACACACACACACACACACACGCACGCACGCACGCACGCACGCACACACCCATGTACGCACGCATGCACGCACACATACTTAACATAAACCGTCTACTTTTCATCGTAACAAGAAGTTCGGGTGACAGCCTTTTTGTTTTAGTTCCTATTTCTATGAGGATCATTCTGATGGCGAGAGGAGGTAATGGTTTCAACCACGCCTTTCTGTATGTCCGTCTGTCTGTCTGTCTGACCACAGGATGACCAACAACTACAAACCTGTTTGAACCAGTAGTTCTGACCACAGGATGACCCAAAGTACAGAACCGTCCCCAGTAGTCTGTCCACCAGGATGACCAAAACTACAGAACCTGTTCGATCCAAACTTCGTCACACCACGGACTCTGGCCCAGAGACAGACCCGTCAACATGTGAAGACGGATCCTTGGTTACGGATCTGCTAACGGTGAATCCTTCATTGTTTGTGTAGTAGTAGTAGTAGTAGTAGTAGTAGCTGCAGCAGCAGCAGCAGCAGCAACAGCAGCAGCAGCAGCAGCAGCAGCAGTAGTAGTAGTAGTTGTGTTATCATTATCACGATTTTGTGATTTCACCATCACCATCAATCTCTATTAGCAAAATTTGCTACAGATGTAACAAAAGATGTAAAAAGCAAAGTTTTTCAGCAAAAGTTTTTTTTTTTTTTTTACAGATGTAACGTATCAATGATGTAAAAATAAATGTAAAAAAGTGGGGGATGGGGGTGGGGTGGCGGGAGGGGGGGGGGGGGGGGGGGGGGGGGGGGGGGGAGGGGGAATAGGTTCACCATCATTTTCAAAAAACGTTTATTTATTTGCAGTCAGTTATCTCCCTCTCCGATCTTTGGTAGCAATCTTGTGTTCTCCTAGTACTGCTTCTAGCTTGCTTTATCCTGTCAGATTTTTTTTTTTTTTCGTTCTTTTGTTCTTTCCTTCGTCTTCTTCCTCTTCCTCTTCTTCTCCCTCTTCCTCTTCCCTTCTTCTCTTCTTCTTCTTCTCTCTCTCTCTCTGTTCAAAGCATTTCCTCATTGGAAACTCGTAGTCAGTGTAAAAAAAAAAAAATAATCACATAATCCATATTAATTTCGTTTTTCTTGTATCTTTCTTTCTATGTTGGGGGATCCCGTGGAGGAGGGGGGGGGGTGGGGGGGGCGGGGGGGGGGGGGGGGGGGGGTAGGTGCGCAGTGACAGGGGGCAATGGTTTTAAAAAGAATGGGTATTATTTCCACAAGACAATAGAGACAAAGAGATTACAGGACTGTCGTCTGTTGGTGTTGTCTGGCGGAACTACTACGCTTTCTTTTGAACATTTGCTTCAGTTCCGCCCTCAGTTACTCCCCTTGGAATCTAAAGACAATGGCATTTTCTCATTTCTTCTTTTCTCAGGGCATATTTTTGCAGGGGATGGGGGTGGGGGGCTAGGAGGAGGGGAGGGGAGGGGTTTGGGGGATGGGGAGGGAGAGAAAGCAGTTCAATAGGATTGGCTTCAGAATCGGATAATCGCTAGCAACAAATGTAATGTGTGTGTGCGTGCCTTGCGTGCGTGCGTGGCGTTGTGTGCGTGTGTGTGTGGGCGCGTGTGTGTGTGTGCGTGCGTGCGGGCGTGAATGTGTGCGTTGTGTGGTGTGTGCTGTGTGTGGGTGTGTGTGGGTGGTGTGTGTTTGACATGAAGTAAATTTCTTCGAAATGGAGACTGTAGGGATGTCCGTGCGGTAGGTGCTTATTTCTCAGGTTAGCAAACCTGCGTCCGCTCTAGAATCCGCATAGCGCGCGCACGCACGAACACACACAAACACACACACACACACCACACACACACACACACACACAAACACACACACACACACAAACATACACACTCACACACGCGCACACACGCACACAAATCAAATTACTTGACACATTAAAATGCATTACAAACTCCCCAAAACGCAACACGCGCGCACGCACTCACAGATACATGCACACGCTCACGTAAGCCCACACCAACCCATCCAATCACAACACTATACATATTCACACAATGGAAAGCAAACAAAAGTACACACACACAACAACACACACACACACACACACAACACACACACACCACACACACACACACACTCACATCACAACACACCTTCACATCACACGTACATGCTCTCTCAAACAGAGAGAGATGGAGAGAGAAACTAGAGAGACGGGGGTGGAGGAGGAGGGGGGATTGGAGGACGTAGGGGGAGAGAGGATGAGAGAGGGAGAACGGGGAAGAGGACCGTGAGAGAGGAGAGAGAGGGAGGAGTAAGAGCCGGGGAGGAGAGTGAGGAAGGAAGGTGGGACAGGGGAGGAGAGAGAGAGGAGAGAGAGAGAGACCGAGAGAGAAGCAGGAAGCGCGAGATGGAGAGGAGAGAGACGAAGAGCGCGGAGACGCGCGCGAGGAAAAGAGAGAGAGATGAGAGACGAGAGAGAGAGAGAGGAGAGAGCGGAGCGAGTTGGGGAGACTCCTGTGCATTCATGGGCATTTGCGGTCGTTAAGGTTTTAAAAAAGACGAGAAGAGACGGAGGGAGCGATGTGGGGAGAAAGCCAGCCAGGACAGCGAGATGGGAGAGAGAGAGATGAGAGAGAGAGAGAGAGAGTTCCACTTCAAGGGACAGTAAAAAGGGGTGAGTTGATTGACGTCATCTGTTGTGGGCCCTAGGGTCGACGACCAGTTCAGCTACGGTCCCTTGCTATTTCTTGCATACGTGCCAACATTCAGACACACACCACAAGAACAACGCAGCACGCACGCACGCCCAACGCAGCACAAACACACACACACCAACACACACCGCACACACGATCACGGTTCTGGACACGTTAGGAACGAGCGGCTTCAGAAAGCGTTGTTGGGCCGTCGTTATCCTAGGCCGAAATGATGGTGGACACAAACACGGCGGACAGTTTTCGTTTTGTTTCAGTGGGTGCTTTTTCATCGAGGATGTGCCACTGGACGTGCGGACTAGTCCATTACTAGATATGCTGGATGTAGAAGTGATGGTTGCGCATCTCAAAGACAAAACTCTTGCCGTTTGGCAGGCTTTCAAAGAGTCTGTGGCAAGACCATGGCATCAAATTGTGCACAAAGGTCGCCGTGTGTAGAGCTGTTGGTTCTGAATGATCTCTTCTACTGTTGTGAGACTTGGACCACGTACCGCCGACACATCCAACAACTCGAACAGTTCCATCAATGATGTTGCGCATGATTTGCATCATCAAACAGCAAGAGTAGAGTGTCCAAGCTACAGGTCCAGAAGAATGTGTCTGTACCCGCATTGATGTGTACTTATCAAATAGCCACCTCCTCACTTGACAGTACACTTTTTTCCGTAATTAGGACTCTAAATTCTAAAAGATGCCTGCGCGGATGGACACTGAAAGAAGAGGAAGCCGAGGGAGAAAGGAGAGAAGGCAGGAAGATCTCTCAGGAAAGGGGATCTGGAAGACTGTGAGGCTTGTGTGCCCCGCACATGTGAAAATCAACACTGGGAGTGTATGGGTGTGGTCGGGATAAACTCCTTCATTCTCTGTCCGTCTGTCTGTCAGTCTGTCTGGTCTGTCTCTGTCTGTTCTGTCTGTCTCTCTGTCCGTCTGTCTGTCAGTCTGTCTGTCTCTCTGTCTGTCTGTCTGTGTCTGTCTCTCTGTCCGTCTGTCTGTCAGTCTGTCTGTCTCTCTGTCTGTCTGTCTGTCTGTCTCTCTGTCCGTCTGTCTGTCAGTCTGTCTGTCTCTCTGTCTGTCTGTCTGTCTGTCTGTCAGTCTGTCTGTCTGTCTCTCTGTCTGTCTGTCTCTCTGTCTGTGTCTGTCTGTCAGTCTGTCTGTCTGTCTCTCTGTCTGTCTGTCTGCCGGCTGTCAGCCTTTCTCACTGTATTCGTGGCGGGGGAGGAGGGGAGGACTAAATATGAGTTCAGCTGGCTGATGTGTGTGTGTGTGTGTATGTGTGTGGTGTGTGTTGGTGTGTTGTGTTGTGTGTGTGTGGTGTGTGTGTGTGTGTGTGGTGTGTGTGTGGTGTGTGTGTGTGTGTGTGTGTGGTGCCTGTACAAGAACGACAACAACATCAATAATAACAATATCGACTGTAACAACAGTAGTACCAACACCAGAAACAAGACCAGCACCCAACAACGACATGAAACAACAAACACTAGAAGGCCACTGGGGAGAGTGTAGCTAGACTTCAGTCACGATCGAATAAATCCTGATCTGCCTTTGATCTGGATCCGTACTAAAATGGAAGGGAGGGAGCGGGGGGGGGGGGGGGGGTGGGGGGGGGGGGGGGGGGGGGGGGGGCGGGGGGAGCGATGGCGTGTTTACTGAAAAACACGGGAAGAGAAAAAAATGGGATCGGTATGTCGGGTTTAGGTATTTTGGTTTCATTAACCTCTTTGGGCAAGTCATTTCATGTCTGAAAATACAAATCTGACAGGGGAAGTAATAATAGGCTGGGACTGAAAGAGTTATTTCTCATGTAATCAAAAAAAAAAAAAAGGGGTGGGGGTGGGGGGTGGGGGAGGGGGTGGGTGGGGGGGAGGAAGGGAGGCGAAAAGGATGGAGGGGTTGGCTTTGCAAAAAATACAAAATGTGGTCATTTATATCATCAAAGAGTTTTTTTGATATTGTCCTGAAGAAATGTGATCCTGGATCTGCTGTTGGATCCAGATTTGCATCACGGATCCACATCAAAATTGGACATGTTCCATCCGTTCATGAAATGTGGTTGAAAATGGCGCAATGGTTTGGGCAGAATCCTGCTGACAAGAAGACACACAATGACAGGACGGAGGTGTAGATATCACCCGTACAATGGGAGGTAGCAACGCCCCCACCCCCCAATCCACCCCACCTGTCTCCCCCCCCCCCCCCCCCCTCTCTCTCTCTCTCTCTCTCTCTCTCTCTCTATTCATCTCCCTCTTCTCTCCGCTCATTCTTTCTATGACCACATCCTTGTCTCTAGCCTGCCTCTCTCACCTCCACTTTACACACACACACACACACACACACACACACACACACACACACACACACACACACACACACACGCACACACACACACACACAACACACACACACACACCTGTAAAAAGTCAGTCATAAACCTCTCATGGAGATCCACCTGGCCTGCACACGGCGATCCTCGTCCTGATGGATCGATCTCTTCCCACGAAGAACACATTAATACACAACACACTGTACAGACTGTACCGTGGGCAAAGGAGAGAAACAAGTGCAAACTTCCCACTTTCCCTTTCGGTTGCGCACCTCTTTGTCTCTCTGCATGTGGGTTAGATGAATGGGTACCCTGCCGAAGCAGCAGCACTAGTTTGGAGTGACGTGCATGACGCTGTTTCCCAGTGGGGGTAAGCGTGACCTTCCGAGGGTCGGGATTCGTGTTAAGCTGACGACTGACCCAGCCTGACTATGAGGTACGTATGACTAGGGACAGCGTTTCATACAGGGGAGGCGTGGCGAGAATTATCGCTTGCTTGGCTAGTGTTAGCATTTCACAGCACACCCGTAGCGGCGGGCAGGGCTAGAAAAAGGCTGGAGTTGGCTAGATTCTCTGAGGGCTGTCTTGTATGTGATAGAAAATGGCCGACAGTGTAACGTGCTGTGACGGGCACACGGAATTGTTAGTAAGTCCGCGAAACAACTGGGACAAACAAAATGCGTCGCGTTTTGTATGGTACTTTGTTTGCCCCTGTTGTTTCGCGGACTTATTAACAATTCTTTTAAAATTTGTTTTAATTTCCACCTGCATTCACCTCACTGTGAAACTCACAATCTATGATTGGTACATAAAGCGATCAAACCGTTAAGCTTTCAACACCAAGAAGAGTTTGATGAAGCTTCACATCGTTAATTTGTAATGTCATGTAACAGCTGTTTATCTCCTCACCACCCCCACCACCACTCCCTCGCCGCTCCCCCCTTCCTGGTCAGCTAGACTAAGCTTATACAAGCAACATGAACCAAACTGAACTGAACTGAACTGAACTTCCTGCTCGCCTCTCCCTCCGCTTCATTCCGAGTTTCTTACATAACCCAGCCACTCGATCCGTGACTGATGACCTCCCACCATTACCGTTATAATACCCCCCTCCCCCCACCCACCCCCACCCCTCCACACCCACCATCCCCCCCCCCCCCCCCCCCCCCACCTCTCCGGCCCTTCCCTCTCTCGTCCCCTCATTCCTCACATGACCTGGCCCACTAAGCCAACGGGGAATCCGCAAGCAACTGCGTAATCTGATGGGTGGGGCGGATTACTCGCGGTCCATTGAAGAGTTGTCGTTTCCTGACGACGTTTTGATCGCCTGGAGTCTCTCTCTCATGTGACGCAAGCGCAGTGTGTGTGTGTGTGTGTGTGTGTGTGTGTGTGTGTGTGAGCTTTGACGTAAATTCTGTGACGCTTGTATTACTACGTAACCAAGACTCGAGGGTGTAAATCCTGTTGTTGGTGGTGGTGGTGGATTGTTGTTGCTGCTGTTGTTGTTGTTTATTTGCCACGCAGTAATGTTTGGTCGAATGTTACCGGGATTTATGCTCATGATATTCATTGGCTAGTTTCAAATTGTAACATGTCCCAGCACAGATTTGATGTTATGTTCATGAAATGCTTGTCGATTAATCAATTTTGAAGCCATATTCTGGCTGTTTCTGTGTAGATATAAAAAAAAAAAAATCGATTGTAGTTTGAAATCAGATAGTGTTTGCTCTTCTCCTTCGTAACAAAAGGAATATCATTTTTATCATACAGGCAAGACGACCACATGGGCCCTCTTCAGGGGTTGTCAAATCCGTTTTGAATTTCGTTTTTGTTATTATCGGCAAGACAAGCAGGGAAAATGATGACAGGACAATAAAGGGTCATGTGGATCGTACTTGCGTAGAAAAAGGAACGGACGTGAGATCTGCCTCAGAGTCAGGTCTGGCATGGGTCAAGGGCTCTGGACTGTGCAGTGACTATGTTTTGGTACCGGCTGGTCTTCTGAGAAAAGCCAGGGTGCAGCTTTGAGAGTAATAGAGAATATATAGCGTTTTGGCATGAACTGTAACTCTGGACTCGGACCTGTACATATGATGAGGAGATCAAGGTGGGCTGAGGCGAGCCAGTGCAATGTGCCAGCAAGTGTATTCAGTGCCATAAAGACAACAGAAAGGACCCCAGTAGGCAGGGGGAAAAAAAACACACACACCAAACAACAACAGGGAACGACAGTGAAGAAAGAGAAAAAAAGACAAAGATTACAGGAGCAGAAACAGGAGTGTGAAAATGATTACTCACACACACACACACACACACACACACACACACACACACACACACACACACACACACACACAGAGAGAGAGAGAGAGAGAGAGAGAGAGAGAGAGAGGAGAGAGAGAGAGAGAGAGAGAG
>JADBJO010000447.1:302500-305000 GCA_016801955.1 Conus betulinus
CCGGCAAATAGCTGAGAGAATAGTCGCGCAGAGAGCTTCGAGAAACTCACGACGCACCATTAAAGCTTGATTCACATTGCAGCTCTCTGTTCCGCGCATTCGTACCAGAGACGTGAAGGAAATATATTTCCTCTACGTCTCTGTTCGTACCTACGCTTTAGTACACACACACACACACACACACACACACACACACACACACAGAGAGAGAGAGAGAGAGAGAGAGAGAGCTTGCAGCTTGTGTAACTCCAATCGATTGACCCACTTTCCCTAACCCCACAGGCGCTTGATAGTTGAAACTCTCTCTCTCTCTCTCTCTCTCTCTCTCTCTCTCTCTCTCTCTCTCTCTCTCTCTCAGTACACGTCGCGTGAGAGTGTTACTGTCATCGAAGGAAAAAAGAAAACTTCTTTAGCGAATCGTCAAGTACAGTCAGTGCGTAGAAGTGAATGTCTCCACTGATGACGGGTACAATGCATTAGATATCGCCCTGTGTGCAAAACTTGGAACAACACTTCCCACAAGTGAAAGATAATGAATCTTGCCACCAATCGCAAAGAAATCACCGCACTTCGGGGAAAACCATCTACCCCCGATGTATGTATGTATGTGTATGTATGCATGTATATATGTGTGTATGTATGTCTGTATATATATATATATATATATATATATATATATCTATATATATATATATATATATATGAATCTAACTAATTACCATATATCTATCTGTCTGTCTATCCATCCATCCATCTATCTATTACTAACAATCTATCTATCTATGTATTCATCGTTCTATCGATCTATCTATTGATCTATCTATCTATCTTTCTATCTTTCAGGACTGGGTGGAAAAAAGTATTTATGTACTTATCGATTATATGGTAAAATAAAATTTCGTTTCGTTTCGTTTCGTTTTTTTCGTTTTTATCGCTCTATCTTTTTGTCTGTCTCTCTGTCTATCCATCCATCCATCCATCCATCCATCGATCTATTTATCGATCTATTTATCGGTCTATCTATCGATCTGTCTATTGATCTATGTATTTATCTCACGCAAATGACAAATAAAGTTGAAACTAATTTACTTCTTAATTGAGCTCATTTCACTTTCAGACTAATCCTCCTCATCTTCCAGATAAATGTTGTCCGTTTAAAGTCAGAGATCGAAAAGAAAATCTTCCCCTTATTAATGATCATTATGTTCTTTGCCATTCTGTTCAGCCCTTGCACTAAAAATAGTAACGTCTGCTGATTGGCTGGGAAGAGCAGTCAACGAAGTCACCTGAAATCCCTGTTGTCAAGCTGTTGCTACGTGTAAGTTCTGACATGCCCTACGTCACTCAGCGAGGTCGACGACCGAAGTATGGTTGATAAAGTCGTTGTCCTGTGCTGTCACACGTATACAGACACACACACACACACACACACACACACACACACACACACACACACACACACATGTACACCACACACACACACACACACACATAATGTTCGCACGCACGCTCGTATGCACATGCACACATACACATAAACACACACACACACACACGCACGAATGTACACACACACACACACACACACACACACACACACACACACACACACACACATACACACACACCGCGAACATGTATTCGCACGCACGCGCGAGCGCGCGCACGCACACACTTACGCACGCACGTACACACGCACGCACACACTTACTCACGCACACTCATACGCACGCACGTACACACGCACGCACACACATGCACGCACAAATATACACACACACACACACTCTCTTCCTTACTCTCTCTCTCTCTCTCTCTCTCTCTCTCTCTCTCTCTAAATTCACTCACACACACACACACACACACACACACACACACACACACACCCCCCACCCCCCCCCCACACACACACACACACACACACACACTTTTCATGTCTTTGAGACTCAGTTGAAGACCTTTCTCAAGACATGAAAAGACAGTTGTTTTCTTCTCTTATATTTTTACTGTCGGCGATAGAAGTTTTACTACTACAGTCTGTTTACCAATATGCAGAAACCAGAAACACGAAAAAAGCGTTATACACACTCACACATCTTTCCTGTGCGTATGTATGATATGTGCTGGGTTGTGTTGACCTCACAAGAAGGTGGCATGATGCAACCTTTTCAGTTGCTGACACAGACGAATTCGTCGAGGAGGCAGGCTGGTCAGAACCAGTCGAGAGAGGCGTGGTCGAGAAGGATAGGGGGGAAAGGGGAAGGGGGGGTTTTCATGGGGGGACTCAGGGAGGAGGGGGGGGTGGAATGGGGGGGGAAGGTGAAGGGTGAGGGGAGGTGGTGGTGGTGGAGGAGAGCTCAGTCGTTGTCTGTCGTTCATTTTTTGCATGAAAATTTGACGATTCCCTCCATCTCTCCCTCCCTCCCGCCGTCTCTCTCTCTCTCACCTCTCTCTCTGACCTCTCTCTTCTCTCTCTCTCCTCTGTGTGTGTGTGTGTGTG
>JADBJO010000447.1:335000-337500 GCA_016801955.1 Conus betulinus
CGCACAATATACGACTCTGACACCTTCTCCCATTCCCACCCTCCTCGTGTGACGCATTGATTCGTTGGTTGAGAGGTAATGCTACATCACAGATCGGAATGAAAACATGTTCAACAGGACCATCTTGTGTGTGTGTGTGTGTGTGTGTGTGTGTGTGTGTGTGTGTGTGTGTGTGCGTGCGTGCGTGCGTGCGTGCGTGCGTGCGTGCGTGCATGCGTGCGTAATGCGTGCGTGCGTGCGTGCGTGTGTGTGTGTATGTGTGTGTGTGTGTGTGTGTGTGTGTGTGTGTGTGTGTGTGTGTGTGTGTGTGTGTGAATGTATTGATAGGTTTGAAATGTGACACTAGAGAAGATGAATTAGTTATTTCTGAGAAAATAAAGCAGAATAGGTTATTATTTTTTGGCGTCGAGAGATCAAAACCTGTGAGTTTTTTTCTTCTTCTTCTTCTTTCCGTCTTGACGATTGCATTATCCGTATTTCTTGTACAGCCCCTTCAGTGTTTCAGTGTTGCATTTGATATATAGATTCTGTGAAGCATTCAACACTTCTTTGTCAGCTTTTCACAATGCAACATTTATTCTTTATAGGTCATTGCCTCTCATGAAGGAGTGCATATAACGCAGAGAGAGAGAGAGAGAGAGAGAGAGAGAGAGAGAGAGAGAGACACGACAGAGACAGAGAGAGAGAGTATACAATGAATATGGGCAAAACCAGATGAGGAAAGATTGTTTTCTTTCTTTGTTTTTTTTTTTTTCTTTTTTTTTGTTGTTGTTTGTTTGTGTGTTTTTTTGTTGCTCGTTTCTTTCCTTATCACAGTCCTTTTATTTCTTCCCTTTGGTAATCAGTGTAACTGCACGTGATATCCGTTGTCCTGTTTTCTGGGAAAATGTACCACTGCGCTGAGGTCACGCTAAATTACGAGACGGTTTATTAGAACTGTGACACGTGTAAACATATATATGGATGTACAATTTCCATGGGCTCGATTTTTTTCCTAGAAAAAACACGTGTGTGTGTGTGTGTGTGTGTGTGTGTGTGTGTGTGTGTGTGTGGTGACTTGAAACAATGATGAGTCAGGCATCTGGTAATTCTCGTCCCCGAGTCCCTCTTTCTAGTTCTGTCCACATCTTTCGTTACTGATCTTTTTAGACAGTTATTTAGCTGTGGTCCCTGTACAGTGTGTGTGTGTGTGTGTGTGTGGTGTGTGTGTGTGTGTGTGTGTGTGTGTGTGTGTGTGTATGTGTGAGGGTGTGTGAGGGTGTGTGTGTGTGTGTGTGTGTGTGTGTGTGTGTGTGTGTGTGTGTGTGTGTGTGTGTGTGTGTGTGTGTGTGTGTGTGTGTGTGTGTGTGTGTGTGTGTGTGTGTGAGTGTGTGAGAGAAGAGAGAGCGAGAGAGAGAGAGAGAGAGAGAGAGAGAGAGAGAGAGAGAGAGAGAGAAACGCGCGCTCTCTAGAGCACACATGTAAATATTTCATCACGCGCATTGCATACTCGTAAGTGCTTGCTCTTATGTCTCTTTATATGCTCTTAAGAGCAAGCTTTGTTTATAATTCAATATTCTTGCAGTCATTGCAACACCAAGCTGCTCTGTAAGTTGCTGGAATGGTGCTCGGTACTATCCTTGGAATTTATTAGTTTGTCGTAATTAGTCCCTTGCGGATTCATTCCAAGAAACTGGCCCTCAGCACTTGTGTCTTAAGAGGTTATCTTTTTTTATATTTTCTACTTTTCACACCAGAAAATGTAGCTTGTTTTGCTCTTTCATGATTTTCTTTTGCTTCTTAGGTGGCACCTTTAGTTGTGTTTTTTGAAAACTCAACAAACATACTACGGTATTGCACACCAGCCTTTTTCTGGGATAGCACTCTTCTTAAAACCGAAAAGGCAGATGAGTCAAATTACCGCTTTCCGTGGTTACTGATGAGAAAACAATCAGATTTTGAAATACCGGTATCTGACCAGGAGTTATATGTTAGTGAGTTTCCTCTCTCATTGGCGACTGTCTCCCCCTTTGGAGACTATAAGTTTGTTGAAGGTTCATTTTGAGAAGCATTTATTATTCCCCATTAACCCACTCAAGCAATCTACCACTGCAAATATGAACGCTTTAACCCACTATTTCTACGATCTAAGACATAAGAGCAAGCTTTCTTTATAATTCAATATATATATATGTCTCTGTCTGTCTCTCTTTCTCTTTGTTTGTTTTGCTATGTCTCTCTTCCTGTCCGGTTTTTCTCTCGCGCTGTCTCTGTCTGTCTCTCTTCAGAGACACAATCTTCTGACAGTGTGCCTTATCAACCGCATACGCACGCAAGCACTCGGACAAATCGTTGACGATACGGTATTAAGACGACAAGGATCTTCCGCTAAGACTCACCAACAGAAAGTCGTCTCCAGACAGGCGTAAACAAAGAGTTCTGTTCACAAGACGCAATACGACTGTTGCCATAATGCTGACGGTGAACGGAATAACGCCTTGTCTATCAGGCTGCACGACCC
>JADBJO010000447.1:347500-352500 GCA_016801955.1 Conus betulinus
GCGACCATTGATTTTAACAATCTCATCCTACAGTCATATTCATTACAGTACATGGACATAAAAGAATGGCATCCGGTTATTTTCAAACAGTGTTTTTCTTTTTTTCTTTTTTTCTTTTTTTTTTTTTTTTTTTTTTTTTTTCAAATTGATTGAGTACACCGTGTCTTACGTCAAGAAGTGTGACAGCTGTGGATGAGGTGCTCCCGTTCTGCTGACGACATGACACTGATTTTTGCCACACACACACACACACACACACACTCCCGCGCGCGGGCACGCACGCATGCATGCACACACACACACACAAACACACACACACACACACAACACACACACACACACACACACACACACTCCCGCGCGCGGGCACGCACGCACGCAGGCACACACACACACACACACACACACCACACACACACACACACACACACACACCACACACACACACACACACACACACACACACAACACACACACACACACACACACACACACACACACACACACACACACACACACACACACGGCGCGTGCGCACGCATGCACACATACAGGCACGCATGTATACGAAGACCAAGCGGTGTAACATTTCCTGATTTTGAACCTGTTCCAAAACCACCACTGCATTGCATCATAAAACCGCCACCGTTGAAAAACACGTCTACACATACTAAACCGACCGCTTTACAGTTTCTCGAAAATATTGAGCGAGCCAGCGAGCGAGCGAGCGAGCGAGAGAGAGAGAGAGAGAGAGAGAGAGAGAGAGAGGAGAGAGAGAGAGAGAGAGAGAGACTGACTTTGAACTTTGACAGTTTGATATTTTATTGTCATTACCAAGAGGTCTTTTGACAGAGAGAGAGAGAGAGAGAGAGAGAGAGAGGGGAGAGAGAGAGAGAGAGAGAGACAGAGACAGAGAGACAGAGAGAGAGAGAGAGAGAATCGTCATCATCATGATCAAACCCAGACACATTGTATCAAACGCCAAAACACTAAAATCAGCAACAATATGTCCATTTGTGAGAGAACATACAGACTATCTATGGTGTGTAAGAGACTGGTTGTTTAAATGAAATGAAAAAAAAAAAAAAAAAAGAAAAAGAAAAAAGAAAAAGGAAAAAAAAAAAGAAGAAGAAAAAACAGTTGTGGAAATTGCTTTTGTTTTTTTCCGATTCTTTTGTTTTTGTCAGATGAAGAGGACAATGTGAACCGCCAAACAACGAAGTGGATTAGGCCTTAGGAGAAACAAAAAAGAAAGAAAGAAAGAAAATCACCCGCTTAGGCGCTCCATTGATCCGACAAAAATGATGCCACAAAAAATAAAAATCATGATAACGGTAACAACAACAAAAGAACAACAGCAATTACAACACCAACAATCATAATGACAAGAAGGACACACAAAACAAAGCACACTTCCACCGCACACAATTTTTTTTTTCTCCCGGTAGGAAGAATAACAGTCGGCATAAACTGAAAGAGTTGCTTCTCATGTTCTTTGTTTCTATCAAATGAAAATACAAACTATCTACGTCTAGAGAACTTAGAAAGTATCCATAATCCATGAAAACATGCTGCGTCATAGATCGTCATCAGCAGCAGGCAGTATCTTCGCCGTGTTCATGTCCAGATGGACATTTCTAATAACGGTTCCTTTCGTTATAAACCCCGCGTCTTCCAGACCCGAGAGATACACATACCTGCAGTGTTGATCAGAACATTTGATTTTTAGAGACGCGTCCATTGATAAGATGAAACTCGACTGTGCTTCTGGTCTTTCCAACTGATTCTATAGCGAATTCAAATTCTGAATACGAGCCAATCATAAGCCGAAAAAATCCCAAGAATATCTAATGCTCTGATGGGAATCGAATCCACGACCTCCTAGCCGGGAATCTGAAAGCTAACCGCTACGCCTCAGCGGCTTGTTGATCCGACTTTTTTTCTTTATTTTCCTAAATTCACAGGAACGGGGGGAGGGGGGGGGGGGGGGGGGGGGGGGGGGTGCAAAAAATTTCATGTCACCAGAAAGTTGTAATATTCCATGAAAATATTTTTACGTAGCAGGTAGTTACCAACTTCAAACATTAACCTCATGTCGTTCATGCTGACCAGAAAATCTTTAATGAAGTAGACAGATCAGTTGATCGATCCACATTTACTCCTCGGATCCGCACCAAAATTGAATGGGGTCGTTGATACGCCACATCCCTCTCTCTCTCTCTCTCCCTCTCTCTCTCTCTCTCTCTCTCTCTCTCTCTCCTCTCTCTCTCTCTCTCTCTCTCTCTCGTTTCTTTTAAACGGATTCCATAATTTCTGCGTTAATTAGATCTGTGTTAATTAATCTTGCTTAGCTGTGTCAGGCCCGCCGTTTTGGTCGCACGCAATTCGGTGTAAGGTTCGCATCAAAAGTTAAAAAAAATTCGTCGTTGACTCTGTATTCTGTCTGTCTGTCTGTTCTGTCTGTCTGTCTGTCTGTCTCTCTCTCTCTCTCTCTCTCTCTCTCTCTCTCTCTCTCTCTCTCTCTCTCTCTCTCTCTCTCTTCTTGTCCTTCATCTTCGTTGTCCTGAGCGTTGTTTTTATATTGCCTGAAGAAGACCAAAGAGGTCGAAACGCGCCGTGTTCTGTCTTGTAGTTCGTTGTGTCCATGTCATCTTACGGAGTTTGTTGTTGTTGTTGTTGTTGTAATAGTGTATTTAACTTTCCGCCTGCGGGCACCTCACTTTGCAACCACCCTCCATTTTTTATATAAAAAAAAAATCAAGTTTGATTAAAATGGGCTCTGTAAGTCTACGCCCCCATGCTGACAAACAAGCAAAACCAAAGAAACAAACAGGAAAAAAAACAAAAAAACAAACAAACAAAAAAAAAAAAACAGACAAAAGACCGGATGCGGGTTTAAGACGTAAGTTACCCAACGATTGCGTGCGCTCGTATGAAAAAAATAATGTCTTGAGAACAATAAACAGCTAAGTAAATAGGCAGACAGAAACACATTGGTGCGCGCGCGCGCGCGCGCGCACACACACACACACACACACACACACTCACACACACACACACACACACACACACACACACACACACACACACACACACACACACACACACACACACACACATACGCACAGCAATCACAAACACAACTTGCATGCCCGCAGAACAACCTGACAACACACATCACAGAGAGAGAGAGAGAGAGAGAGAGAGAGAGGAGAGCGAGAGAGGAGAGAGAGAGAGAGAGAGAGAGAGAGAGAGAGAGAGAGAGCTCGCAGGACAACTGGCACGCACGCCAGAGAGAGAGAGAGAGAGAGAGAGAGAGAGAGAGAGAGAGAGAGCAGAGACAACGACCTCTTTATGTCTTTTTCTGAGAAAGACTAATCAGCGTCTCAGGGAATTTTAAAACACTAGTGTGACGGCTGTACTGGTAAATAGCCTCTTACACCCCCTTCAGTTCATGACAGAAAACACTGCAGTTTTCTCTTCACTGCAAAGCTTGTTATAATGACACAATGCCTTCTGTCTCCTGAATGTGGGCTGTTAAACTGTCACCACAGTAGCACAGACAGCATTATTGTTATTGTTGTCGTTGTTGTTATGGAAAAACTTCAGGTGACACCTCATCATCTTGAAAGTAAGCACTTTTCTTCGTCCTAACAAACCGCCGTTCAAGGGGGAGGGGGAGGAGGGAGGATGGGGGGTGGGGGGGGGGGGAGGGAGGGCCAAGAACAATTACACTAATCTGCGGTGGGGCTGTTGTGCGTTCATCCGCAACTGTATATTTGTTTTATTGATCGTTTGTCAGTGAAACTACGCACACACACAAAAAAGAAAACTACTGGGACTGATTTTCAGGAATTGAAAAAAAAAAAAAAAAAAATTGTTGGTGAGTCCAGAAGAAAAAAAAGCGGGGATAAACAAATCACAAGACAAAACACGACGCGTTTCGACCTCTTAGGTCTTCTTGAGGCAAGATTAAAAAAAAAAAATCAACAAACATTTAGGACAACGAATATGAAGAACGAGAGATCACTTATCTTCTCATAATCGGCCCAAGATGGGCGTTTTCATTGTCCTGGGTGTTGTTTCTCTTGCCTGTTGAAGAAGACCTTAGAGGTCGAAACGCGTCGTGTTTTGGCTTGTAATTTGTTTTTTTCCCATTTGCTTGGCGAACTCATGACAACAATATCTTACACACACACACACACACACACACACACACACACACACACACACACACACACACACACACACACACACACAAGCGCATGCACAACCCACTCACCCTTCCGCTCCCTTCCCCTCCCACCCCACCCCTCCTCCCATCTTTACCTTTCGCTCCTTCTCTCTCTGTCTCTCTCTCTCTGTCTCTGTCTGTTTGTTTGTCTGTCACTCACTATCTCTCTGTCTCTATCTGTCTGTCCGTCCGTCTCTCTCTCTCTCTCTCTCTCTCTCTCTCTCTCTCTCTCTCTCTCTCTCTCTCTCTCTCTCTCTCTCTTATTTGTCAGTTATCACAATTAGTAAATTTCGGTATGCTCTTTCGAGATTTCGTTTGGGATTATGCGATTTAAAAATTAATAACAGATATGACGAACAAACAAAAAACTGTCCATTTTGTAATGAAATTGAAAACGAATTTCATTTCTTGTGTTAATGTCTAAAGATCTCGTACTCGCGAGAAAAAAGTATTTATCAAGATTCTGTTCCTATCCTAATGGCGATTGTTTAGCTTATTTGATGCAGTCGGAAAACATGATGATCCGTAGAAATTTGGAATGTATATATTTATGCACTGAAAAACTAGACATGAACTTACGAAATATATATGAATATGAGTTGTGATTGCTTTCAAACGCAAGTGAAAATATTTTTGTTTATCTTGGTTTGCTTCCTTGATTTATTTCCCCTTGTAATTGTTTGCTTATGTGTTTCTGGGAAAAAAATTACTTCCTTTTGCTGATGACCCGTACCCATTTTCATTTTATTTCTCAAAGCAAACGTGT
>JADBJO010000447.1:360000-365000 GCA_016801955.1 Conus betulinus
ATTGAAAGAACAGTGGTGTGTATTCTTAACCTCTGCTCCCTCATGCCCCCCCCCCCCCCCCTGCCCCGCCACACCTGCCCCCTCCCACACATGTAGTCTCCTCTCTCGTCTTGCCCTCTCTCTCTCATCTCTCTCAGGATCTCACTCTCTCATCTTCTCTCGTCTCACACCACACCTACACCACATATACGCCCGCACACGCACAACCACACCACACACACACACACACACACACACACTCACTCAAACACCACACACACACACCACACACAACACAACACACACACCATCCTACACACTCCCTCACTCCTACCCACACACACCCACACACACACCGCACACCACACACACTCTCTCTCTCTCTCTCTCTCTCTCTCCTCTCGCTCTTCTCTCTTGTACCACGCACACACACACACACACACACACACACACCCACACCCCACCCACCACCCCACACACACTCCTCACGCATGCACCCCACACACACACACACACACACACAGCAAACACACACACCCACACACACACCCCCACAACCCCACACCACAGCACACACACACCACACACACCACTAAACCCAACACACACACACGCACAACGACACCCAACATACACACACACCACACCCACAAACCAATCAAAAAAAACAAAAAAAAAAAAAAACAAGAAAAAAGTAGAGAGATGACAACAGAGAGGTGGGGGGGGGGGGGGGGAGGGGGGGAGGGGGAGCAAACTCACTCAAGAGGCGGAGGGGAGAAAAAAAGGGAAAAGAAAGAAGACAGAAAAACGCGCGAGAACCAACACGAATCACACAAAAAAACACAACGAAAAAGGGAAGAAAGGACGCAAAAGGGAGAAAAAAAGGGGAGGGGTGAAGAGGAGAGAGAATAAAAACGGAAAACAGAGGAAAGAACAATAAAAAATACTCATGAAAACAAGCGGAAAAAAAAATAAAGATAAGAAGAAAAAGGAGATACAGAAAACAAAAAAATAAAGGAGCGGAGAAAGGGGGGGAAAAGGGTGAAAGGAGAAGGTGAGTGGTGCGAAAAAGAAAACAAAAACATGAACAAAAAGCTCAAGCCGAGTGAAACACCGACGAAAAAGGAACAAAATAGGAGAGAGAAAAAACAAAAGTCCACACACGAGAATAATCAATATCCTAACAAAGAAAAACGAACAAATCGAATCTGAACAAGTAATAAAGAGAAACCTATACATTGACCATGGTGTACTAGTACAGGCGAAACATACATAATGAACGGTACGATGGGTCGGAGCCGACCTGTACATTCAGAAAACGGGGTAAACAACCAAGGAGTAAACGAAATAGATGAAAACAAAGCGAAGGTACGGATGGTTAAAACCACGACGTCGCCGTAAAGTTTTAGAGATAAAAAGAGAGGCAATCGTAAGAAGTGGAGGCACCTTAATGGAACGACGGTGAAAAAGACAAGCTTTTACCCTATAAAGCATCTCTTAAGATGTGAGGAATAGTGAGCGCGAGAAAAGAAACAACAGGAAATAACGCCTAAGCGAACTGCATCCGACGCGGGGTCAACGTCTTGCCTTGAAACTCCGAGCTTAGTCACAGCAAAAAACCAGCAAAACAGAACAACAACAAAAATACCGGTAAAAGGTGACACACGCACCACCACAAAAACACACCGGAAACCAGGAGAAGCAGAGCCAATAGAACGCGCCGCCCTGAGATGCGAACAAAAAAACCAAAAAGAGAGAGACAAAAAAGAAGTAAAAACTATTCCACTTGCACCCCCCCACAATACAAGATGGAACGTATCCAACCCACATCCGTCAAAAGGGAGCGGACATAGAAGGCCCATTCTAACCGGAACAATACAGAACGATGGAAAAAGGAATAAAACAGTAAGGAGTAGGGGTAAAGCACTTACACGTCTCCGTATGTAAAAACACAGTAGCGAGGAAGCTCGTGCATCGGTGGGGGAAAAAGAAGCAAGTGATAAAAAAAAAAGGACAATACGAAACAAAGGATGTGAATAGAAAAGGGGCGAAGCACCCACAAGGGAGCGCGAGAGCAAAAAAATGCCTCAATAGCGGGGCCGGGGTGAAACCATCGAAGGAAAAAGACAAGGGGTAGGAATATGGCCACGTAAAAAAGCGCCTACAACACACCGACAAAGAAGGAAAGACGTAATAAAAAAATGACAAAAACGAGTGAACATAACGCTTAGCTAGCAGCGCATCGAGACTACAACACACTCATGCTACTAACTCAACCTACCCGCCTTTACTACAATGAAAAAAGGAGAGGGCAACACAAAAACTCGGACTAAACAATAACAAAAACTAGGAAAGGCGGGAGAGGCGATAGTAAATATATGGACAATAAACAAAAAAAAAACAGATAGGAAAAGAAAAGGTTAGGCGATTCTGGGATGTATAGAGAGAGGAAAGATCGAAGTTAGGCGGGTGTGCGGGTGGTGGTGAAATAAGAGGGGGGAAAGGAAAGGAGAAAAAAGAGTAAAAAATAAGAAAAAAGCAGAAGAGGGGGGAAAAAGGCGCGGCGGTGGGGAAAAAATGGGGTGGGTGGGATAACAGGTGTGGGGAGGGCTGGGGATGAACTGCACGTAAAGCACGACATTAATCTCACATACACCTTCAACGTGTACAACCTCTATAACTCTACGCCTGACGCCCTCTAGGGGGGGGAAACTATCCCCCCGGGGCGCGTGAGCGTGGGCCTGGGCTGGCCGACGCCTGGTCGAGTACGAAATGCACCGCAATCCCCCCAGGTCACACCCTCGGACAAGGGTAGATAACGTCGGGGCCGTCCTCCCCAGCCCAGTCCCCCCCACCATGGTGAACTCAATTAAACTTATAAAGGACTATCATGATATGGCGTGTAGAAATTTAGGTCGACGGGGCTACAGGAAACAATAAGCAGGAGGAGGCCTAATACTATGTACTCTTTTTTTAAATTTGATTTTCATAGATATTGGGGGTTGGTGGTTTTATTAGAGGATTGAAGTTCCATGGTGCCAGTATCAACAATAGTCCTGATAAAGACAGTCAAACCGCAAAAACCCCAAGGAAACCCCCCCCCCCCAACCCTATCATCTGAATTCGCTCAGTTCCCAGCCATAAGCACCCTGTTTCCCCTTTCGGTTACTGCCGAGGGCTGGCAAAACAGGCGGGAACGTCGGAAAAAAATTTTTACAAATATGGGAGGAGGAAAGTAATGTTGCGTTCAATAAAGGTGGGAAATGACAAGTGGATGAACAGAGATTGGTAGGGGAGCCCTTGGGCAGTAGTGTCTTGCTTGCGTGTGTGTTGTGTGGTGTGTTGTTTGTGTGGTGTGTGTTTGTGTGTGTGTGTGCGTTCTTGCTTTGCTTTGCGTACGGTTTTATTTTTAGGGTTATTGGGTTTTTGGGTGTTCGGTTGTTTTGTGTTTTTGTTTTTCTGTTTAAAAAAAAGGGGGGATACAGGAAGAATAGTTATGGAAAAAAAACAAAAAGGAAAGGGGTCAAAGCCAGCGAAATAGGGGCAAAGTCGAGAAACGGGAAGGGCGTCCGGGGGGCGAAAAGGCGAAACAAGCACCGGAGGAAAGAGGATTAAAAGCTCGGGGGTCAGCGTGGGAAGGACGTCCAATCCGGGCACCGGGGAAAAGGTTTAGTGTTGAAGATAGGTAAAAAATAGGATAAACAAGAACAAAATAAAAAAGAATAAGGGTATGTTGCTAAGTGGCTGATAGTTTTTGTTTCCTCATCTCCCCCCCCCTCTCTCTCTCTCTCTCTCTCTCTCTCTCTCCTCTCTCTCTCTCTCTCTCTCTCTCTCTCTCTCTCTCTCTCTCTCTCTCTCTCCTCCTCTCTCTCTCTCCTCTCTCTCTCTCCACACACACACATACACATTCATGCTGATTGTAAACAGTTTCTGGCTAGTTGCAAAATATTTCTAATTGCTGAGAGAGAGAGAGAGAGAGAGAGAGAGAGAGAGAGAGAGAGAGAGAGAGAGAAAGAGAGAGAGAGAGAGAGAGAGAGAGAGAGAGAGAGAGACAGACAGACAGACAGACAGACAGACAAACAGAGAGGAAATCTGTACAGAGGGTAATTACAGCTTCCATTTCCAGAAAAGGAAAAAAGAAAATTGGTGGGGAGGGGTCCGGGGAATTAATTGGGGAAGGGGAGACAAAGGATGGGTGGATGTAGTGGAGTGGTGGGGAGGGGGTAGGGTGGAAAAGGACAGAGCTGAAGAGGGATCAGGAGGAAGGGTGTAAGTGGGTGGGGGGAGGGTGCAGGGAAGAAAAGGGGGGTGGGGGAGGAAGCATGGACCCCCCAAACAAGACAAGACTGCGGAATACAACGAGCAGGAAAAAATGCCAGGTCTCCCCCCCCTCCCCCCCCCCCCCCCCCCAACCCCCATCAACTCCCACCCCCACCCCACCCTTTCCACTCTTCTCACAGTCTTCCCCCCCGACCCCCCCCCCCCCTCCACCCACCCCCGCCGACCCTAGCATGCATGCATGACCGCACGCGTGAAAACACTTTATCCCCCTTTTCCCTCTCTCTCAATCAATCACCTCGTACAAATCATTATGCGCACGCAGACATTACCGAAAAGAGGATATATTGCTGTTCAGGCTGATGGGTTTGCTCTGTCTGTCTGTCTGTCTGTCTGTCTGTCTCTCTCTCTCTCTCTCTCTCCCTGCAATTCCTACACACAAACCCACGTAGAAACACACACACACACACACACACACACACACACACACACACACACACACACACACTCAGATGAGACAGAGAGAGGGAGGGGACAGACAGAGAGAAATCTGTACAGAGGGTAATGACAGCTACCATTTCCAGACATGGAAAGAAAAGGTGTTCAGGAAGGGTTCGAGGAACAAGTAGGGAAGGGGAGGCATGGGGTGGGCATTGTGGGTATTGGGTATGGGGGCGGGGCGGGGGGGGGGGGGGTGGGAGGAGGAGGAAAAGGACAGAACTGAAGAGGGATCAGGAGGAGGG
>JADBJO010000447.1:370000-372500 GCA_016801955.1 Conus betulinus
AAAAATTATTCAGAAACCACGCTGAGGTTCTATCCAGAAGAGATCAGTCTTTTAAAATCTGCAGACGCAAAACAGACGATATTCCTGCTGAAGAAGAAACACAATCCCAATCCACACGCCAGTGTCCACAGCCTGTCACCAGTCATGCAGGCAAAGACTTAAGCGCGCAGGATTTACGTCCTGTTCTTTGAATGCAGTCTGCTTTTTGCGTTACAGTTCTAGGCCCATGGCCATTACACAACGTCACCAGATTCTGATGTTCGGTGCCACATCGTTCGTTGCTTACATCTTACAAAATAATCCCTGACAACAAAAGAACGGTGCGAAATGTTGGAAAAATGACCAATGACAGCAGATGGATCGTTCAAAATCAACACCAGTGTTTGAGTAAGCCTCGTCAGTTTGTTACCATAGCAAACATGTAAGATACCATTAACCGGTTGGTTTATCTGGCTACTTGAATAGTCGGTTAGTACATTTAGTTTCACTTACGAAATAATAAGCTTCGCTTATTTGGTCTGTTTGGTCAGCCTGCCTGTCTGTCTGTCTGTCTGTCTATCCGTGGAGTGGACAGTGAGGCGGCTGGTGTGGCTGGACCGTTGCCAGGCAGGGTGGAGGGATGAGGGCCGGGGATTCCTGGAAAGCAGGAAGAAGGTCAACAGCTGCCACTGTGGTGATCGTCCTGAACCACCACCTCCACCAACACCTCCTTCCCGTCACCATCACCACCACTCTCTCCACCTTTTTGTCCCCCCCCCCCCCCCCCCCCCACTCTCTCTCTCTCTCTCTCTCTCTCTGTCGATGTCTGTCTATTTGTCCTTTTCTGTCTCTATCTATATATCTCTCTCTCTTCCTCTCTCTCTGTCTCTCTCTCTCTCTTCTCTCTCTCTCTCTCTCTCTCTCTCACACACACACACCACACACACACACACACACACACACACACACACACACATGCGCCTGAACGCAAGAAGCTGGTGCATACGTATTCGTGCGCACACACCTAAACACAGGAGAGAGAGAGAGAGAGAGGAGAGAGAGAGAGAGGAGAGAGAGAGAGAGAGAGAGAGACAGGACAGACAGACAGACAGAGAGACAGAGACAGAGAGACAGAGAACGGTCGTACACACACACACCACACACACACACACACACACACACACACACACACGCACACACACACAACACGCGCGCGCGCGTGCGCGCACTGTTGGAAGACCGCGTCTAGTTTCGATTTCTTTTGAAGCATTTCAGTTCAACTTTCGATTCAAAGAATTCTGTCAGATTATGTCATTGCACCTTTAGACTGTTTGATACGACTTTTTTCTTTTAGAAAAGTACTCCCTTCCTCCTTTTAACCGTCCTCTCTCTCTCTCTCTCTCTCTCTCTCTCCTCTCTCTCTCTCTCCTCCTCTCTCTCTCTCTCTCGTCTGCCTTTGTAACAAGCAAGCATTACTTTTTGTTGATCTCATCACCTCTCTCTACGTGCTTCTGTAGAAAATACTCAACACACAAATAGTAAATAACTGTTGCCATCTCAGCTTCGACTTCAGAACAGCTGCACGGCTCATTTTGAAACCAGCGTCTGTAAGCTAATAAGCGTTCTCCGCATCTAATTGCAAAGTGAGACGACTGCAGGCGGAAATCTAAACAAATTTTAAATAATGTTAGCGAACCGAAAAAAAAGAAAAAAAAAAGCGTGGGCAAACGAATCACAAGACAAAACACGACGCGTTTCGCCCTCTTAGGTCTTCTTCAGGCAAGAAACAATCAGGACAACGAAAATGAACGGGCAATCACTTATCTTCATCCACTTCATCAGCGCAAGATAGGCGATGAATGAAAACGATGCTGTCAGAGGCTTCTGAGAGAGAGAGAGAGAGAGAGAGAGAGAGAGAGGAGAGAGAGCGAGAGAGGAGAGCGAGGAGAGAGAGAGAGAGAGAGGAGAGAGAGAAGCAGTGTCATCCAGCTCGAAAAGAACGGTACAATAAGCGAGAGTGAACGCCAACTTATCAGTGGAGAAGATGCCACTTACAAGTGAACACAATCATTACGGAGAGAGAGAGAGAGAGAGAGAAGAGAGAGAGAGATAGAGTAGAGAGAGAGAGATGAGGAGGAGAGAGAGAGAGAGAGAGAGAGTGTTTATGAGCATGAGAAATCACACTGAGAGACCTCAGTACTTAATTAGAATGATGCAGTGGTAAAAAAATATGACCGCATAATTTTTTTGCCTTTTCCAAATGACGTAAGGTATTTTATTCGACATGTTTGATAACTTTAGAATTTGATGTTTATACATGCTACGCATTGGAACCTTTTCGTTGTGTGTCTATTTTAAAAATAACAACGACAACAATAAAATAATCATCTGTCACCCAACACCTTAATTCCCCAAACGAACAAATTAGCAAAACTAACAAACAAATAAACAAAATAATGACTCCAAAGAACAAAGAACGACAAGAACTTTGATAAGTACCATAGCCTTCAAAATGTGTTGC
>JADBJO010000447.1:377500-380000 GCA_016801955.1 Conus betulinus
GGGTCCAGAGCTCAGCTCTGCTCACGACGTATCGACCTGCACAGGAGTCCACAGTATGCGTGCATGACAACACATCGAAACATTTTTAAATACTCTGAATCTGATTTTAGATATTATACGTTGGGTTTATCTATGAAAAAAAAAAAATACAATTTCGATTATCAAACTGAGATCGGAAGTCTAACGGTGAAATTTAAAGAAAAGGAAAAAAAATTACGAAAGCGTTATGCAGACAATGATTGCACAATCAGGCACGTTTGTTTGTTTGTTTTGTTGTTTGTTTGTGTTTATGTTTGTCATCTTCCGTGGCTCTACCCTCTCAAAGAGAGAGAGAGAGAGAGAGAGAGAGAGAGAGAGAGAGAGAGAGAGAGATGTGCATGCAGGGGGAAGAGAAAGAGATACAGAGAGAGAGAGAGAGAGAGAGATGCGCGTGCAGTGAGAGACAGAGACAGAGACAGACAGACAGACAGACAGACAGAGATGTGCATGCAGGAGAGAGAGAGAGAGGAGAGAGAGAGAGAGAGAGAGAGAGAGAGAGAGAGAGAGCGCACGTGCAGCAGTGAGAGACAGAGACACAGACAGACAGACAGACAGACAGAGATGCGAGCGCAGAGGGAAAGAGTGAGATAGAGGATTGTGTGCGTGCGTGTGGGTTAGCATGATAAGGGCAGGAGAGGGGGCTTTGGACAGAGGAAGTTTCTTTGACGTGTGGCAACACAGCGCGGTACGAAGCAGGGTGGAGCGAGACAGAAGGATCAGAGATGGCCATCGGTCATGAGTGGACAGCTAAGTGCTGTACAGCGAATCAGCATTTCTCCGTTGCCTCGAAGACAACAGGTAACAAAACTTCAAGCCAGGGGGCGGAGGATCAAGCACCAATGGACCAGTGAGATGGCTGCACACCACAAATGAATGTGCCAAGGCCTTGCTTAAGGAGTCGAGTATTTATAGACTGGGGCAATGACATTGTTTTGAGCATGTTGATTGTGTCTGATAGTTGATTCTCCGCGTTTCCTTTCATATGACCATCAAGGTACAAGCCAGGTGGTTCCAAGCAGACATTTTAAATGAAAAAGAATGGGACTATTTTAGCGCTTCGAGCTGGCGCAAAGACAGGGTCACGGGTGAGTGCAACGGCCTGAACTGTGGCATCAGCTAAGGGGAAGATCATGTATTTGAAGATTGTTTGTGATTTCATCGGTGAAATAATTGTTGGGAGATGTTCTTTTTGATCAGTAAATAGTTTAACATTAAATGCTGGCTCAAATTCATGGCAGGCCTGAAAAACGCTTACATGAATTACGTATAGTTTTTAAATGCAAAAGTTTAATTGTGGCGTGTGGCCGATCCTAATTCAGAGTAGGATCCAGGGACCGCTGAAATGGATGACGCTCTATACGAACAAATTCTGACGTTTTACAGCTTAGAAGATTGTATGTGACCTTTTGCCCTCAAACTCAACCTGGTAAAATGGGGGGGGGGGGGGGGGGGGGGGGGGGGGGGGGGGGGGGGGGGGGGGGGGTGGGGGGGGGGGGGGGGGGGGGGGGGGGAGGGGGGAGTAACTGACCCTGGGTGTCCGCTCTATGCTCTATGAAATCAAACTGTGGAACAATGTCCTGACTTCACGCAAAGCAGCACCAACCCAACGACCGTACACATAGAGGCACAGTCAAGTGCTACAGGAGATTGTACATGAGCTTAACTCTGCGAGAAGAAACACTATGCCACCATCAGAAGATCAAGCAACAAAATGTGACACAGCTGGAGGCCGCAGATCAAGGTAAGGAACTGCCACGACTCTGGAACACGGATAGGGGAGTTTACTGGAGTGCACAGCAGAACTTCCTGAATGTTAAAAACCATTAAGAGACCCCCAGAAAGAATGGCAAAGAATGGATACAGTATGCCACTCATGTTCTTTGAAATAATGGTGTTAACTGAACTCGCTGCGCCAAAACTGAGCAGAAGAGATGAAGCTCACATCTCCAAGACTGAGAAGTAATACAAGTCTATGATCTAGCCAGCAGCTTGAGGGGTCTGGCTCCCCAGCCAACAAGTCTATGATCTAGCCAGCAACTTGAGGGGTCTGGCTCCCCAGCCAACAAGTCTATGATCTAGCCAGCAGCTTGAGGGGTCTGGCTCCCCAGCCAACAAGTCTAGGATCTAGCCAGCAGCTTGAGGGGTCTGGCTCCCCAGCCAAAGTGACATGCAAAGTGAGGCGACTGCTGGAGGAAATTCAAACACACGTGAACAGGTATTTGAAATAACTCCACCAAATCTTTTTTTCTCTGCGTATACAGGCTGATACTCCTGCGGACACTCACTGCATAGACAGGCAATGATTAATCCCTTCTACCCAACTAAAGACAGGACTTTGTGTGTATTACCTTTTGTTTTTTTTTAATCCCGCCATTTAGGCAGCCATACTCCAACTTCGGGGAATGAGTGCATGCTATATGCAATACGTCATCCATACCAGCGGCCAAACTGGCTTTCCCTT
>JADBJO010000447.1:390000-415000 GCA_016801955.1 Conus betulinus
GTCTGCACAGTTCGTCCTGTAGATCATTCCCGATGGGTCGAGCCTGTCGGTTCTGTCTCTGGGAGAAACATTTTTACTTGTGATGCCGTTACAGGACTTTATGGGATGGACTGCCTCTCCATTGGTTGTGATTTCGCGGCTGGCCGCTGTACGTACGCCGCTGGCATAAGAAATAGTGACGTGTTGGCTGGAGGTATGTTGGTGCGTGCAGGGGTAGGTAGGGTGTGGACTTCATACTGTTATTACAATTTTTTTTAAAGTCTAGTTTCAAAGTGAAATGACAGCAGGTGGAAATTGAAACCCATTTTGAAGAGAAATTATCATTCCACCGGACAAAAGGGATAAAGAAATTTACAAGACAAATCACGACGCCTTTCGACCTCTTTGGTCTTCTTCAGGCAAGATAAACAACATTCAATGTCCATTTTGCGCCCGATTTCAGAAGAAAAGTGATTGCTCGTTCTTCGTTTTCATTGCTCTGAATGTTGTTTATCTTGCCTGAAGATTGAGTTTTTGAGAGAGATTAACATTTTTCATCTAAGATTTTACGGAGGAAAGAAAGATTTTAAATGACGTTTCTGGTGCGTTTCTAGGTGTAATTTTAAAGAGATGTGTGAAAGTTTGTTTGTTGTTTTTTAATAGATGACTTGTGAGTTGATTTTAACGTGGTGACAGCCCTGATGTGGCCCTTGCGGTCGGCTGGGCTGTAAGCAACATTACCTCACCTTACCCTATCTTGCCTGAAGAAAACCAAGAGGTCGAAACGCGCGCCGTGTCTTGTAATTTGTTTATCCCTTTTGTCCAGCGAATAATTATGATTCCCTTAAGATTATTTTCTGATCGCTTTAATCCCAACGCAAACTATCCAACAGTAGCGTGTGCATGGATACGTACGTACATGCGCGCGCCCGTGTGTGCGACGCGCGCGCACTCGCGTGTGTGACGCGCGCGCACTCACATTCTTTTATTTGTATATCCATCTTTCTGTGTTTACCCAAAACACGTGCAGGTCAATACGATTCTCATCTGGTTGCAGTGAATGTATGCACGTTATGGGAATGTGTGCTTTGCGTGCATGTGCATGTCAGTGCGTCCATAAATAGTCACGTATGTGTCAGTGTTCGCATGCCTTTGTGCAACCCTTCTCATTACTTTCATGTGATGAAGGGTAACTTCAAAACTAGATTATTGTGACAAGACCATTCTCCTTAGGACGCCCGCTACAGACAGACACAAAGCACTGCCACTGGATTATTCACAGAACTTTATTGGTTCAGAATATGTACATGGATCTTTAACTGGCTAAGGCTTACGAAGGAAAAAACAAACAAACAACAACTAAACAGGCAAATCAGAAACAAGGACTTGTTAAAAACCACTGGATCTTCGAGCTACCGCCTTGGGAAGACGAGAATTTTCAGATCCAGATCATTCCTTCGTATTGTTTTCAATCACATGTACATCAATTGAAATAAATTAATGTGCGTATTTCCGTGCATGTGTGTGTGTGTGTGTGTGTGTGTGTGTGTGTGGGGGGGGGGGGGGGGGGGGGGGGGTGCGCATATGCCTTCTCGATAATGAGCAATGTACCCCCCCCCCCCCCCCCGCCCCCCCCAAAAAAAAAAGAAAACCCTAGGCAATGTGACGCTGGTACTCCTGTTCTGTTAATCTCCGTCTTGTTTTGAATTTGACGTCTGCGGTTATGTTCTACTGCTGGGACGTATAGTGGGGGGTAGGGGGGGGGGGGGGGGGGGGGGGGGGAGGGGCAGGAACGTGGAAGGGGTGGAAGGGTGGGTGGGGCGAAGAGTGACAGGAGCTCCACAAACATTCCTCATCAAATAAACAAAAGAAAAAGAAAGAAAGAAAAAGCGGGGGGGACACCTGCCCGATTGACTATTCGTTTGGTTATGGTTCACTCGTTACCAAGGCCGTTTGACAAAATCATAGCTTCTCTCCCCTGCGGACTGTCTAGAGATCTCAGCATGTCATTTCCTTGTTCGACTGAAGAATGTTGCAGAGTTGCAACAGTCAGTTGCGTACAACTGAAAAGAAAGACAGACAGACTGAAGTGCAGTGTCTGAGATTTTTTGTTATTTCTACGACCATCTTTACAAACACAACGATAAAAAAAAAAAAACCCTATTCCAAAGGACGCAACTCTCAGTTTCTGAGTACCAAAATCACCACAGGAAGAATAATAACTCTCAGATCAGAAGTAGTCGCTACAATGTATTAAAGAGTTTAGCTGCCATTGTTATCAACAATGCTCAACGTGGAGATGTACAAGGTGTACACATTGCCTCTGTTTCTTTCTTTTCCAGGAGAGGCCTTTTTCCCCCATACAAGTTGACAGCCCTGATATGTTTTTGCACAGTTGGCTCAGCCATCATAAAACCCAAAACCTCCTTCATCCCTACCCCTCACTTGTACAACCCACCCCTCTCCTTTCTTTCTTTCTTCCATTTTTTTTAAAGTTGCAATGCCATCTATTGTCATCCACACACACACAAAGACATATACAAAAATTGTGGAGCTTCTCAAACCCATCTGCCCTGGACAAACACATCTCATGATAGTCGGTGTTTCAAGATGTGTTGGGAGTTCTGTCTTGTGATGTGACTGTGCTCTTGAAAGACAAGTACCTCTTTTTTTTTTTTTTCTTTTTTTTTTTTCTTTCTTTCTTTTTTTAGCGAGAGTGCAAACGCCATGATTCACCAATTATTTACAATTCGACATAAAGAAGGCATGGAAAAGAACTGCAAGAGAGAAATGGAAGACCATCAAAAAACTAAAGCATGGAGAGAGAGAGAGAGAGAGAGAGAGAGAGAGAGAGAGAGAGAGAGAGAGAGAGCAATCTGAAGTTCTACTCATAAGAGCTCAGTTTCAGTTTGATTACAAAAAACATGAAGAATCCACTCATGACAAGATTTGAAGTGCTAAAGAGGATTTTCCAGCCTTTTCTTTTCTTTTCTTAAAGAAACAAACAAAAATTACGTATATAAAAAAAAAAAAATCCTACCTCCCTTCCCTTCCTTATTCACATTATTGTCACATCAATCCCCCCCCCCCCCCCCCCCCCCCCCCCTCCAGTATCAATGTAAGATTTCATGCAGATCCCATGTGATCACGGCCATCTGCGTGCTGGTGTCACTATCTCTTTTTTTCTTGATCGCATCTTTAATATGGCCCCCGTGATTAACTGGACTATAAAGTATAAACCATACTATTGGCTGGGCTATAAAGTATAAACCATACAATTTGCTGGGCTATAGAGTATAAACCATACACCAACTCTGACCTGAGTGCCAGTGTCCAGGTCTCGGACAGTCGTAGATCTTCAGTGACTGAAAAGGTCCTGGTGTTTTACAATAAATGCTTCAGGCCAATTCTTCACGCCCCTAACAAGGACCTACAGACAGCCAGCCAACATTCAGAAAACGGCTGACAGGAACTTCCCTTTCTCCTCACAGTTATCAAGAGCTGTAAATCGCCTGGTACGGACATAATATCTCATCCTGACTTCCCCTTACCCTCGTTGTTGTCAAGTACTGTAATCTCGCCTGGTAGGGACACAAATCCATCCTCACGACTTCCTCCAATTCTGCGCTTCGTACACGGATCAAATGCTGAAATGCTTGCCCCACAAGAACAGGAAATGGTGCCAAGGCTCCCCACTGCCCTTTCTACACAATACTGTGGAGGGCGGAGTTCTTGGTTAATTTTGGTACTACCCAAAGTTTATACACTGTGTCCTTCCAGAGCTGCTGTCCCCTCACAGAGCAAAAGTAGAGCAAAGAAGTCCAAAGTACAGGTCTGGACAGCACTGGCTCTACCTTGTTGTACAGGACTGAAGAGAGAGGACTGTGAAGGGTATATCAACTACTGAAGGGTATATCACGGAAGCCCTATGACCTACTATCACTGGGCCATTATGATAATAAATCTGAATATATTGTCAGTCTCCTGGCAGTTGTGTTTGTGAATAAACAGTGTAGCTCTGTTTTCATATCAGTATCTTTTACAGCCAACTTAAGAAACACATACACACACTCACACACACACATGCACGCATGCATGCACACATACACACACATATGGCCACCACCACCACCGAATCAAACCTTCCAACAAAGAAAGACAAACAAAGAAAGAAAAAAAAAGTAGAAGACAAATGTGGCAGTTATACAACCAAACCAACAAACTTGTGAATAATTATCGATTGCACCAAACAGATGATGAGTGTTCAGAAAGAAGAAGTTCAGCACTCTACACATATACAGTGTACAGCATATCATTACAGAGTTTGTTTTCCACGTACAATCCAATGAAAAAGACTTAATAGAGAGACAAAGAAACAGAGAGAGAGAGAGAGAAGAGAGAGAGAGAGAGAGAGACAGAGACAGAGAGAGACAGAGAGAGAGAGAGAGAGAGAGAAAGAGAGAGAGAGACAGAGAGAGAAAGGAACAGAGAGACAGAGAGAGGGAGACAAAAACCATGAAGGCTAGTTCTTCAAGCTATGCACCATGCAAGGTATACAATTCATTGCTTGACATCAATACATTACTGTGCAACTTGGTCAATACATACATGTTTTCTTTTTTTTTTTTTAGTTTACCACAGGAATGCTCATTTACAATTTCACCACTTTCATAAGAACACATATGTACAGTACCGCGAAGTGCTATGCATTTTACAGAAAACATAGTTTGTGCCTTGACCATTTCTGCATGTGCTATATGAACATAATGCAAGACCCTCCACTATCAAACACGAGTCAAAACACCTTGACAATCATTCCAATCACTCAATCAATGTGTCAATGTTTTGTAAGTCCAGCTGATAACGATCGTGATCATCACTGCTGAGGTAACGAATTAGAACCATACTGAATTGTAATTCATTCCACTGTGCATTGGGAGGGAAGGACGAACAAAATGAAGGGGAGGATAGAGAGCGGGAGAGAGAGAGAGAGGGAGGGTGGGGAAAAGAGAGAGAGAGAGAATGAGAAGGAAGGGAGTGAGAGAGAAGAAGGGGGGGTGGGGTGGGGCGGGGGAGAGAAGTGGGAAAGACAAGAGACAGACTACAGATGAGGTGAGGGTGGCATCAAACGGGACAGGGCCCAGGCATAACAAATGCACTTTGAGACAAGACAAGTCAAGGTCCACTGCTCAAGTCTAGCGTGGCTGGGCCGACTGCCCCATGAGTAAGACATCCGACTCTTGTTCCGAGGTCTAAGGTTCGATTCTCATTCAAGACTGCCAGACTAGAAGATATTTTCTCTTTGCAGCCCCCAGTTTTTTCCCAGTCCTTTGGAGGAGACGCTGAACCAAAGTCTGTGCGTGCATTCGCACATTAAAAATCTAGCACAGACATTAAATCCTGCTCCATCTTTTGCAGATGAGCCAACCATGGTGGGATGGCTGACATAAGATAGAACAATGCACGCTGACATAATGTGTAGACATCATACCAGAAGCTGAATGTGGGTGTAAACATCTCACCAACAGCGTATCTCTAGCAGGAAAATGAAGAATGAAACAAGGAAAATCTTGCATGCTGAAAATTTGTCTCTCCCCCATCTCTACCACAACTGAAAGTTCTGGTCTTGAGTGCTGTTTGTTTGTTTGTTGTTTTTTTTTTTGAGGCAGCAAAGCAAGGTCCTATTTGCAGCATGCGCTGAGCACAACTGAAAGAACCCTTGATGACAAGGAAGTTCGAGTTTGTCCCTGACAAACATTGGGTAGAAAATGTCCCCTTGGTGAAGAAAAACAACAACAAAAAACTTGACAGAACAAAAAGGATAGATGCATATTGTGAAGGAGTGCTCTGAAAGGGAAGATAGGATGGCAATAGGTTGGAGGGTGACAGAATGTATGTGTAAAATGAGGGGAATGGGGAAAAGTTGAGATGGGGGGTGGGGGTGCTGGTGATTCTTCACAAACAAATCTGTTCTGACATTTCAGTTATACTATACTGAACATAATGCAGATAAAGATTATTTGAACAGTATTGATGTTGTTGACGGACATGTTCACATTGGTTACTGAATCATTTTAAAAATATTCAAGTTGGCATCAGGAATATTTGAACAATACCAAATTTTACCGCTGAATTAAAAAAAAAAACATCACAAGCTGGTAACTGAAAAATCTGAACAATATTCAGGATGCCTGGTAAATGAAACATCTGAACAGACATCAATTCTGTAACTGGTACATTTGAACAATAGTCAGTTTGTAACAAAAAAAAGTTATTGTGACTGATTCACTGAAAGAAAGAACCAATGCCAGACCCACTTTAAGCCAGGGTCAATGGGCCAACTGGTAACAGGGACAGAGAAATACTGGTAACAAAAAGAATCACCAAGCCACACAGACATTCTCCTTTTTAACTCAATACAGTTGTTTCCAGTGTGCTTGTTGTGTCATCAAGAAGTGTAGCCAAGGCACAGAACAAGGACACGACACGCGCGCGCGCACGCATGCACACACACACACACACACACACACACACACACACACACACACACACACACACAACCACTGACAACTGAGTTTCAGCATCTGGCAAAAAAACACAAACACAATAAAAGCACACACCTGTACTACCATGTCTCAACTCTCCAAATCGGATCACAGCGGCTAGGTTTCTACAAGTTACACCATTGTATGCAATTTCTTGTACATTATCTACATATGTTTGTATTTGGTTTTCACCTCCAAAAAACTCCCATTCACATACAAGCAAGAGAAAAGGATTCTAAACTCTTGAAAGTTCACAGAAAGTAATACAGATAATCAATGAGAGTGACACTTTACATCGATTCAACAACTTGGCCTGTTAACACAAGTAGTTTGTGGCCCATCAGACCAAAAGCTACTTAAGTCGCAGAGATGAATTTGCACACTTTTAGAAAGGACACAAAACAGTTCAATTTCTAAAAAGTCAATCTTTCTGTTATGGAAATTTTAGTCTTTTTAACTACATCAACTTCATCATCTACTCAAAACTATTCAATTTTCAAAATGTCAATTTTCTGTTATGGACGTTTTCGTATTTTTAACTACGCCGTCTTCCTCAGCTATCAAGTGCAAGTAAATTTTCAACCTCTCTAGCCTCAGAAAAAAAAAAAGTTTTAGTCGCTGCTAAGGACATTCTGAGTGCACAGTCAGCTAGGCTTTAAGCTGCTTTTATTTCGGTGTTTTTTGTTTTGTTTTGTTTTTGCTGTCCCATCTCCTGTGCCATCTCAGTAGCACTGCACCCACACTGCTCATTCCCACCCCCCACACTCCCCCCCACCCCCCGTCCACAGCCACAGCCCAGCCCAGCCCAGCCTGCCACAGCCCTGGCACCAGCAATCCCGAGGGAGTAGTCCATGTCAAGTCATCAAGAAGTAACCCACCGAAGGAGACACTGCACTGCTGTGGCTTTGAGCTTCAGTTCCTGTCAGAGGTTTAACACAAAAAAGTGGTAACCAAGTTACTTCTGAAGTCCATCATTTTGTTGTGAAAAAACCTACACTGCTGGTTTTCATACTATCAGAAAAAGAATTTTCTGAACCTTTCACTTATATTATGCATGCTGCTGGTTTTTAAAGCATCAGGAAGAGAAATTTTTTCATACATTTCTCTCACGTAATGATCTCAAACTGGCCCATTATGCACCTTGATATAGTTTTTGTAATGTAAGGCCACCTCTGAGCTGACAATCAGGAGCAGGTGAGAGAGAGAGATCGTGTACATGTGAGTGTGTGTGTGTGTGTGTGTGTGTGTGTGTGTGTGTGTGTGCATGTGCGTGTACATGCAAAAGTATTTATACGTGAGTCTGTGTCTGTGTGTGTGTGCATGAATGTTAATGTGTATGTGTGTATGCTTGTGTGTATGTACACCTGTATGTGTGTGTGTGTGTGTATTGGTGTTTGTGTTCACACTGTATGTGAGTGAGCTTGCATGTGTACATGCATGTGCATGTGTGTGTGAGTGTGCGTGAGCATGCATTGTGTGTATCTAACATTAACATTTGCTCTTCCTCATCCCCTTTTCATATCCTAGTGAATTCTCTTCACTTACATTCTTGTTAAAAAAAAAATGGTCAAAAGATCAACTTCCCCTTCCTTCCATTTAACCGAGGTCAGAAGGCAATTTTTCACCAGATTAGTACACATTTCTTTCTCTTTATCTTCATGGAGGGTATCTGGGTGTGTGTGTGTGTGTGTGTGTGTGTGTGTGTGTGAGTTTGTGTGTATGTATGTGTTGTGTAGTACAATTTTTTTTTCAGGCAAAATTCTAGTAGTCAAAACAAATGAAAAGAGGCAAATCTGTAAAAATTGGGAGAACTGAGACTTGAATTGATATGACTGAATAGGCACACTAAAACTGATGGCACTAGCTCTGCTAGCTTCACAAAATCAGTGAAAGATCCCACAAAACCACATAATGGGCCAACAGGAGCAGACATAAAGATCTACCAAAGATGTACAGAAAGCAGGATCAGCGTCTGACCTTTTGCTACCTGAGTCCCGATGCATATGTGAAATGCATTCACCACTTCCTGTTTATCCTACTACTGGCTCTCTGTCTCCCTCCTGCTCATGTTCTGTCTGTCACAGCACTTCGTCACTCAAACTGAATCTTAATATTTTACTGCATCTGGTGCAAAGAAGAGCAATTCATGAAAAACACAAAACTGAAGGTACATCTCTAGATTTCAATCATAAAATTCCACCGATCCATTTTCTTTTTAATTTCATTTTCTTTAGTTTCTTTTACCATCTACAAAATGCGCAAAATCAATTAAAATATATCACGGTCTAGTGTGGTAATTACAAACTGAAACTAAGTATGGTCAATGAAAACACTTACACACATCAGGTATTGGTTTTTTTACCCAGCATGGGAGAGAGAGACAGGGGGAGGGGGGCATCTTGTCCTTCACTGTTTATAATTTCTAGCAATTAACAGTTTCTATGTATCAGCCTGATCCCATACACAGATTCATGCTGTCTTGATTTATGTGCATCTACAACAGCCAAAGTACAACATTTGAATACTAATACTAGTACAGGTAGAAGTACTGTTGATCATAAATATCATCATCATCATCATCATCAATATCACAAACAAATGCACTAGTAGGGAATGTTACCATTGCAATTAAGTGACATGAACTGTTCTATAATGCACATGACTTTGAAATGGAAGAGAAAAAAAAAGATCATGAACAAGTAGCTTGTAATCCACTATATAAACACTCATACAGACACCATGGTACGAGCTGAATAAGAATTCCTTTATTCATAATGAAAAGCACAGTAAATCAATAAAAAAACAACCATGCATGCATACAAAATAAAATCGTGAATGAAACTGATTGAAAAGAAATGACTTGAACACAAAAATAAAGCACCAAATTCAAGAAACACACACACACACACACACCCACCCCCACACACACACACCTATATAACACACACAAAACACATGTGCACGCATGCACGCACGCACGCGCACACACACACACACACACACACACACACACATACACTTGCAGACATAGGCAAACTCATATACATGTTGATCAACACACGAACTCACTCACTTACTTGCGAACACACAGACACACCCATACAGAACATATTACTTCAAAATGTGATCAAGATACTCCCATAACATCTGACAAAGAAAAAGTGGAATGTGTCTTACCATAAAAGTCTTTATTATGCTGCAATAACCTATATCCTGATACACACTTTACAAGGCTTGAACACATACTACTTATTCACTACGGACACAAAACATATTGCACACATATGGTTTGTGCATAAACAAGTCCTGTCAAGATATTTCACACACACACACACACACACACACACACACACACACACACACACACACACACACACACACACACACACTGACACAACACACACTGATCAAACAAAGAAGGTATGACTAGTATGTTTTGTTTCAACCAATAATTCACAATTTTTTTTTTTTAGCTATTTATTTCCACAAATCATACACACTGACATAAACTGATCAGAAAAGAAGAAGAAGACATTAAAAACTCAAGAAAAGATACTACTAACACAAACAAAGAAAACAAAGAGAGAGAGAAAAAAAAACAACGTAAGATGATAACATAAACACATGATTATCCAAAAGGATATGTCTACTAAATGACACATCAAGAAATTAATCCAAGGTAATAACTCATCATAGCAATGACAAATACAAAGCAATGCTGCTTTGTATGTATTTTTTCTTTTTTTTTTTTTTTTCTTCTTTTCAATCATCAAATGATGATGTCATGAACATTTTTGTCACTTATTTTCTGTATGTTTGAAAGTCCACCATCCCTTTTACTTACTCCATCCAGATTACTGGCACCATATGTCAATCAGAGTAATATAATCAAGCACCATTATTTCTCAATCTGGTGCCGGGTAATGATAAAAACCCCTCTCCATGGCTACAAAGGTGTCATCTGAAATAAAAATGTTATACATACCATAAAAAAATACTAAAGACATATTTTTTTTTCATCATGCTAAAAATCACATAGTAAAGAAAATGGAAATGTTTAAGAAGTAACAACTTAAAAACTTACCCCTCTCCCAAAGCTGAAGAAACCAATCATTCATCCTCTTTCAAATTCTTACCTTTACAGCTGCGGGGTTCTTTTCTCCGACAGTACAAAGACAGACAGACAGACAGACACACAGACACACACACACACACACACACACACACACACACAATGCCACTACTTTCTGGTCATAAATGCTTGGAGACGGGCATACACAATTCAGATCTTACACCTCCTTCTTTCCTCCTGATATCACCAAGCAAAAATGGACAATGAAGACATAGACCAAATATTCACATTTCTGATACATTAAACTTTGTTTCTAAAAACCAAACTGAGAGTCCAGTAAATAGATAAAAGCGTTCTTTTGTTACATAATCTAATCCTATCAACCAAACTGATCACACAAATAAAAAAAAAAAAGTGCTTTGGACAGAAATGAACAAAAGATAGCAAAATAGTAGAAACGTAAACACAAAAGAAAGAGAGACTTGAAGAAAAAATGTGTGTACATAACAGTAAAAAAAAAAAAAAAGCATACTTATGCTTTTGAAGTGCTTGCAATATGCAGGCAGTGTGGGCATAATGGAACAAAAACATTAGTTTTGCAAAAAAAAATGACTGCTTTTCAATAGTCATACCCCTTAACCTTTAAATTAAGGTTATCACAAACAAAACTAACCAAAATTTTTCCTGTCGCCAAGTTCTTTTCTTCACAGTACCAGGTTTCATTATTACTCTTACAACAGCCCTTTTTGCCTTAAAACTTTACTATTCAGAACAACCTTCCTTGTGTCAACAGGCAACTGGTGACCAAACAGAAAATGCCTTGTCCCCCAAACCCTTATTAACCCTAAACTCTACAGATCAGAACATCATCTCAAACACAATCCACAACACACCCACAAACAAAAAATGATGCAGTCAGAACAATCCCAGCTAACTCCATATCCTGAAGACCTGCTCTTCCCCCCAAGAACCAAACCCCAGACCTACACCAGCTCTCTCACTGACTGGACTCGACGTGGACGCCATCAGCATCGGCAGCGGTGTAGGCGTAGTGTTCCTGCACCAACTGTGCCAGTGCGGTCAACTGTCTGGTGGCCGAGCTGCTCTCCTTGGTCAGCGGCCGTGCGGCTGGCTCGGTGGCCGGGCTCATGTCCGACAGGCTGGTTTCGCTGGACGGGGTCACGTCCGAGCTGCTGCAGGGCCCCGTGTCATCCGATGACAGCGCTGAGTCCGTGGATTTCATATCCTCACAAGTCAGCTGACCGCGGGGGTGTGACCTGAACAGTGTAAAGAGTTCAGTGAGATGACCACTATCAAAAGAAATTTAAAAAACGCTCAGATTTTTCAAACACGTTTTGCAGTTTGCAGCCTGGTATGTAACCTGTGTACTCAAAACAAAAAGCTGTAGTGTCTCTTACTTGAGATGAGAGCTCTGTCCCGAGACTGGCTCTCCAAAATTTGAAAAGGGAGGGGTTAGTTACCACCAAGGACACAGACAAACAAGAGTACAGGACTAGACACTTGTTTGTCTGTGTCCTTGGTGGTAACTAACCCCTCTCTTTTCAAATTTTGCTTCATTTTCCACCCTCAGTCATTGTTTTTTTAAAACTTGGCTCTAGACAATTTCTGTCCTGAAGAGTGCCACCATTGACTGCTAAACACTCCCCATCAGAAGAAATAGTGCACATTTGTGTACTAATAATACATCTGCTAAGCGTACATGTATATACTTCTTACATGTTTACTTTAAAATCATCTGCAAAGCGTACGGGTCTGTTGTTCATACTATGCTGCATCTACTAAGTCACAAAAACCTAACTGACCTGGGGATAAAAATAAATAAATAAGTTTTTTTTTCTATGTGGTACAGTGGACTAAAGTATTAAATATCAGAAGGTCTACCAGCGTCTGCGTATTCATCCAACATGCTGACTCAACACAGAAATCACCCATAATCTTTGTTTTCTTTGCCCAGTTGTAGAACCCAAAAAGACAAATAAATCAATTCAGAAGTAAAAAAAAAACAGGGTAAAACAGCAACGATGATGACAACAGCAATTGCAAAATTTGTATGTAACTGATTTCAATTTCTTCTCTTGAGTTTAACAGGCAAATTAAAACTAGGAATGACGCCATTCTGATCTCATTCCTGACTACACTTCCGACGGTTCCAAGAAATGATGGGGGTTTCTGTTGTGATGCAGCAAAACTTCTTCTAACTTTTAACAACAACAACAACAACAAATTTCTGTGACCTCAAATGAAAATAAAGTTTAAAAAATAAAACAAGAGAGAGAGAGAGAGAGAGAAAGAGAGAAAATGAGTATGGGAAAAAAAAAAAGACAGAGAGAGGGAGACAGTAACAGTGAGAGAGAGTGAGCAAGAGCAAGAAAAAACAGAGAGAGAAAAACAGAGTGGGAGAGAGAGGGACGCAGGGTAAGGCAACGGGAGGGAAGAGGGGAGACGGGGGGTGACAGAGAAAGCTCAAAAAACCTTTATTTGATCAAGGACCGAGATTTCAGGCACAGTGTACTCTTCCAATCTGTCCTTGCAAGAGAGAGAGAGAGAGAGACAGACAGACAGACAGACAGAGACAGAGAGAAAAACAGAGGGAGATGGGGGGGGGGGGGGGGGGACAGACAGAAGCAGACAGACAGACAACAGTGCAACAGACAAGGAGAGAGAGAATATGCAACAGATAAAAACACATACACGATGCACACACTTGCTGCGTCATACCCTTCTCCCCTAAACTCGACCATCAACCAGCCAATTCATCCTCTGACACATCTGTCACACATCCTTCACTCCTCTGAAGGTCTTCTTCCTCTTCCCTGTCACTGTCCTCATTCTTACAAACTGATATACTTCCTTAAGGGACTTTCTACCACCACCACCACCACCACCCCTCCCAAAAAGACATTTTCTCTGCATATTAACACAGAAGACATTAAAAAAGGGGATCTGAATCACTTTTGCTATTGATTTTGACCAGCTGAAGAGGTGACTGTGGCCATTTTTTGATTTGAAACGGATATGTTCCCACTGGCATGCAATATTACTCTCCACAACGGCTTTAAATATGCGTCAAAACCATTTAAAAAGTTGCAAGAAAACTAGTTCAAAACAGCAGTATTAATTCCTAATTAAAATGAACAGAAATTTTGCCACAGGCCTTGAAAGTGTTTTTTTTTTTTGAGGCAGGGAGAATGTCAAGGACTGTTGTCTATTTCCTTGACAGAACCCAGAATTGTGCATTTGTATGCAAAACATGAATGAATTGAGAAAAAGAAAAAGAAAAAAATGGCAACATGCAAGAAATCTTTTTTCCCTAGTTATGAAAATGTCTTAAAGCGAAGATATACCAAGTAAACAATTAGGAGAAGGTACTGAAGTGAACACATCAAACCTCTCTCAGACAGCATTCATGATCCACATGATTTTACACCATGATCAAAAAACAATTGTTGACACTAGTTCAGGTTGACTTTGGTCCCCTGGGAAAGACTCATCCATAGCTGCAACCCTCTGGAGTCAGAATTCAAAAACCAGGGGATGAAAGGGGGAGGGGGCGGTGTGTGTGTGTGTGTGTGTGTGTGTGTGTGTGTGTGTGTGTGTGTGTGTGTGTGTGTGTGTTGAAGAGTGTGCAGTTCTGATTTTGACTGAAAGAATTTCTAACTCCCATACATTTCGGTTGACAAACGAGGGGGTTAAAATGAAACATTGCACTTTTCATACATATAACTGTCAATAAGCACATAACATAACGTAGGCTTTCTTCTGCAATATCTTATCATCCCTATTCAAAAAGAACCCTACAATTGGACGTTTTCCATGAAATAGGGGATGTCTAGAGTGATTTTTACATTGGGAATATTCCAGAGAAAATTGGGAGGGTTGACAGCTATACTTGTCAATAACTCTGGCAATAATGGGTTTACCCACTGAGATGTACCACCTATAATCCAGTGGTAATCTTATCAACATGAGAAGAAATCACCATCAAGAGGCCAGATATGACATCAGTTAAGAAAAAAGAAAAGATCACATTTTCCAAGGCCAGGTAATCAATAAGAAAGAAAGAAATACATCATTTTAGAAGGTTCTGAAACTTTTTTTTTTTGTTGTTGCACATTTCACTTCTTTTCTTCTTCTTCCTTCCTCCAGAACAATGCTCAACTTTTCTTTCTTTTTCTGTTTTCTTGGCTAGGTGAATGAAATAGCAATTAAACTAACAAAAACATAAAAAAAAATCAATTTTTTTCTTCCTGTTTCAGTCTAATTTCAAAACTAAACAAATCATTAGCTGAATGAGCAAAAGCTCCAAAACATGCAACCAGTGTACTAGCTGATTCTTCCAATTCAGATCAGTTCAACCTGAGGTAGGGGGGTGTGTGTGTGTGTGTGTGTGTGTGTGTGTGTGTGTGTGTGTGTGTGTGTGTGTGTGTGTGTGTGTGTGCGTGCGTTTGTGTGTGTTCTTGCCTATGTCCATGCGCATAAATTTTATAAGGTATGTGAATGTGTGTGTGTGTGTGTGTGTGTGTGTGTGTGTGTGTGTGTGTGTGTGTGTGTGTACATGCGTGCATGTGAGCATTCAGTAAACTATACTTTCAGACCCCAAAGCTTTCCATATGAATGAGGCAGTTCAGAGGATAAGACAAAGTTTATTAAGTGTTAATAATCAAGCAGTTGTGGTTAAAGCAGTAAACAAAATCAGCTACACTAAACGGTGTCTTTGTCTTTCCTTGTACCAAGCTATGCATTCATCATGAACCACCATTTCTTGAACATGGAAAAACAATTATAAAACAAATGAACAGCTAGTACGGCCCATTTTGCACATAAAATCCATTTACCTTGAACTGGAGGAAGTCAGGAAAGGGGGGGTGGTGGGGGGGGAAGAACAAGAGGGAGAGGAATGATAAAGAAACAGGACTAGAATGGTGCTCAGAAGAACACCAACCTCCACCACCACACAAAAGTATTTTTCCACAAAGCGAAGAAATAGTATACATAAACTGAATTATCACCTCCTCCCATATACCTTTTTTTTTTAGTAATGTGACAGAAAGCATTAAATATGCTTCATCACTTCACTAGGAAGTGTTAATATTCCTTGAAAATGTATAACTTCATAAAAAAAAAATAATCTGTTTGTAAACATCAACTTTACATCATTTATGTTCAATGGAAAATTTGTAATAACCTAACTAAATGGATTCTGAATCCAGTTTTTGGCCTTTATGTGCACCAAAATTTAATGAGTTCATTCTTCAACTGCATTCCATATTCCCACGTTCAGTTTCATCACAATCTGTTCTGACAGAGCTGGCTGACCAACGGACACAAGTGAAGCATAATCTCCCAGACAATGGTAAAAACAGCTGACCATGAAGCCAAGCAAACTGAGTATACTTTCATACTGATTCACATTACATGGGTTCGAGATTCTATTGCCGTCTGGAGCTTGTAGATCCACCAGAAGATAAAGCAAAATCAACCGAGCATATGCAGCAAAACAAACCCCCAAAGCAAAAGAAAACTAAACCTCAATCTTACACCCTTTGTGCTCCAAACTTTTGTCTGAGTCGCAAACTGATTATTCTGATAACATTTTTGAAGCTCTCCTCCTGATCCTGCTTTAGTCCATACTCCAGCAGACTGTACTCAGCTGTATAAATTATGTTTTGAGCAACTACAAATCTTCTGTAATACACAAGACTTTGCAAAAAAAAAATTCTTCCAGCTCAGAACTGCTTTTATTCCCACAGAACGTCACACAGACTTCATCTTGGAGACTCTGAAAAGTCAAGTCAAGTCAAGTAAACTTTATTATCTCAATTTGAGAAATTAATTTGTGGTCACACACATTCACAGCAAATAAAAACAATAATTTAGCCACATTACCCATTTTCTCACATATGACATACATTCATATAGAGGAATTTGGATTTCAATTAAACATCTTCTCGGTTCATGAAATCAATGGACAGGGGAATAAAACTTTGTTTTAAATCTGACACTTCTGCATTTAACCGATCGATATCTTCGTCCTGACTGAAGAAGGTCATACTGATTTGCAAGAACGTGGGTCTGGTCACACGTAATCTTCTTCGCTTTACAAACAACACGGCACCTGTATAGCTCACTTAGACTTTTTTGTCTCTCACCAACAATTTTTCCTCCCACGTTCACCACTTTCTCAAGCACATTTCTGCTCTTCACAGTCAACCCACCATACCAACATATAAATGAGAAAGTTAGAACAGATTCCAAGAAGCATGATAAAATGTCCGAAGAATGTCAGTATTCACATGAAATGATCGCAGCTTGCGAAGACAATATAATCTGGTTTGACATTTTTTGTGGACATACTCAACATGGGATTTAAAATTCAGCTATTATCTATAAAAGTTCCTAAATATTTGTATGATTCAACACGTTCTACTTCAGCACCTTTGATAAAAAGAGGTGGTACAGCTTTTGGATTCTTTCTAAAAGAGGTCACTGCTCACAAAGTGAAGTTAATGCTTTATGCCTAATAAGAAAAATAAAGCAAAGAAATAAAACAAACAAAGAAAATTCAAATATCATTGCTACAAACTGACCAAAGCAAGAAGACTACAATGGCATATTTAAAAAAATATGGCATATTTTGAAAAATAGATAACAAGCATACACCAGCATAGTCACAAGTTTGTTATAGATGTTCTTGTACAAGTGCAGATAAAGAACAAAGCAGGAAAGACCTAAACCATAATATGCAATGAGGTGAATTAAGTGTGAGACGGAGGTGTAAAAGGATACTCATTGTGCACAAGCATGTAATATAATATTCAGGATGCAGCAAAGCTCAAGCAAGGCATACTGACCTGTTTACCCGAAAACTAAATGGTAATATAAAACCTGAAACGACAAACTGTAGTTCTTACACCTACCCCCCCGACAATGAAACGTGAATCGAAATGGCAACTGGTGTTCTTGTCAAAGCACTGCTCAAACACCACACCTTTACCTGTAAAGACACTCTGAATGAAATCTCCCTCCATTTGAAGATTCTTTTTTTTTTCCTAGAACATTTATTTGCATTTTTTGTTTTTCTCCCAGGATAGATTCCTTCCCTTTTAGAGACCCAGTTTTGAAGAACTCTGTGGCTCAATGTTGAAGGGTTTCTGACTGGGTACACATATTTCAATTAACACAGCAACACTTGTGCACATTTAAGCAGACAATTCATATACTCTCTCTCTCCTTGCTTCCCTCTATCATATATATACATCTCTCTCTCTCTCTCTCTGTGTCTCTGTCTGTCTGTCTCTCTCTCTCCACACACACACATATATATATATATATATATATATATATATATATATATCTGTAGCGAGAGAGAAAGAGAGAGAGAGAGAGAGAGACAGAGAAAGAGAGTGAGACAGATTCAAAAACTGACAGATACACAAATAGGCAGATAAATATATAGATATGAAATCATAGAATGTTCTATCTTCAAGAGCTTTCCGACAAACTTTTCAGAGAAGTGTTTTCAACAGACAACATTTTGAAACATTTCAACAATAATCTGCCTAAATCCTTAAAATCTGGCCTTCAATCATGGGAGGCTGCCCTTCCACTAAGGAAGCAAACCTTGCCATCATGGGAACACAGAAAGCAAACCTTGTTTCAGGTACAGGAAGTCTTTGAAAGAAAGGAGGCTTCGTAAGGCAGAAAATCTAATCCAGGGGGACAAAAAAAAAAAAAAAAAAAAAAAAGAAAGAAAAAAAAAGTCATTAAAGGGGGGTATCTTTGCTTGGAAGGTCTAATCAAGAAGTCTCACTGTACTGACCATACAATACACTCCCTCCCAAAGCCCCCCACCCCATTTTTTTTTGTTTTTGTTTTCATCTTACACTGCTTCATCACTGCTACAGACAAAGCATACTACTGCCTTGTCCTTTTGAGACCAGAAAGCTCAGACACATTATCACTCACATTCAGCACGCATGACTCGAACAAGTGAACGATTTGTTCTTGGACTTGGAGGGGTCAGGGGAATGATTTACCATCCTGACCTCCCTCTTGAAGATCTCTTCACAGGCTACAGGATCAGGGACTTTCCCCTGGAGGGCTTTTCAGGGTTGGCAGGACTGGATCAGATGCACATGCAATGATGCATATACCACCATCAGCACTGTTTCTACTGGCACAACTATTTCTTCACATGCATTGCCTGACTGCCTCTGTTCTCAAATTACCTGAATTGGGGCTTCAGGCATGTCCCCATGCATGGTCCTTGGAACATAGCATCACAAAAAAAAGGCAGCCAAACAAAGCAGCAAAAAGAAAAAACAGTCACCTACACAAGAAAGAATAATAAAGAGAAAAAAAAAAAATCTGGTCCTGGTTGCCTAGTGGGTTTTCAATGATCAGCTTTCTGGTCCACAAAGCCCAGAGGTATAAGACTTTGTCACTGCTGACTCACCAACCAGAAAGCTAGCTTAGTTCAGCTAGCGCACCTCCAAACTAAAAAGAAATGATCAAAAACGATACGATTCCTCCTACTTGGAGCAAAAACAAAGCCCACATAACCCCAAACACATGCATGCATACACATGAGACAATGACACACAGAAAAAGAAACTTTCTTTTTTCTTCTTCAATATATACAATCAATAAAAACAATTAGCCAAGAATCATACGATCATAAAGATTAAAAACTCATGGCCTGATTCTACACAAAGGCCACCAACAACATTTAAAAGCTCTATATAAACAACAACAGCATGACATTCTGCTCCCGATGACAACAATCCATGCTATTGTTTCCACAACACACATGCTCAGAGGACTGTACTACACATCTCCAGAGACTTTAAAACTGCTCTAGAACATCACACATACTTGCTGCTTTCGTCGTCGTCTTCCTCATCCTCTTGATCTCTGCGGACAATGGTGGTTCTCTCAGGGGGAACCAGCATGGCGGAGGCAATCGGGGTCTGCTGCAGGGCACAGCTGTCCAGCAGGGAGGCAGCAGGGGTGGAGGTGGGCACCAGAGTTTTGGGCACCGGGTTGGAGAAGCTCCTCACACGTGCTCCCTCAGGACTGTCGTCCGATGAGGACTCGCTGCGCATGGTCTGGGCCATCAGGGCCGCGGACACACTGCGGCCCGTGAGGCCGACGCACGCTGGACACCTCCTGCTCTTGGGACACCCTGCGGCCCCTGGGTGAAGAGGGGATGGGGATGGGTGCGGACTGACGGCGAGGGTCCTTGCGGGACATGAGGGAGCTGGTCTCCTGCCGTGTGCGCGGTGGGGACTGAGAGAGTGGGACCTGGAGAGAAGCTGGTGATGCACCGCCTGCTGGTGGCCGTGGTTGCCATGACTGCTGCCGAGCTCCCGCGTGATCCGGGAAAGCCGCGCACGCTCAAAAGAGAGGCTGCGCAGCAGCTGCTTGCTGCGTGTGGAGAGGTCTTCAAGAGGGATGTCCAGACGTCCTTCAGTGGTCTGGCCCAGTTTGCTTCCTGCTGACCCTGCCTTGGGCAGACGTGCCACACCAACCGTTCTGCTTGTGCCGCTATTGTTGGTATTGGCATTCTGGCTGAGGGACTGCACGGCCATGGCCGAGGTGGCTTCCTCTCCCAGCTCCACCCCTTCTCGTGCTGGGCTGGAACTGGACTGCATCACCGCCCCTAGGCTGAACCCTGTGCCCTGGCTCTGACGGCTTTTGCTGCGCTGAGCCGCCTTCGCCTGCAGGTGGCGTTTCTGCTCGGCAGTCACCCGCCTAGCCCCCCGACCTTGACCTTGACCCTGGGGCTGAGCAGTGACTGGGGAGGAAGTGGCAGAGCTGGAGGCTGAGGCAGCACGCACAGGATGACTGCGACCTGCACGCAATGAACAACACACACACACACATGCACGCATACGCACGTACACACGCATGCGCGTGCACACACACACACACATACACACACACACACACACACACACACACACACACACACACACACACACACACACACACACACACACAACTAGCTGATGCTAGAGCATGCTAAGTTTGTGTGTGAATCAGAAAACCGTTAAAGAGCTTTGATAAAAATACGAATGGACCTACTGTAATTATAACAGTGATACATGTGCACACATGTCACCTAGCTGATCTAGTATCTTCTGATCGTTATTACACAGTATCTTAAAACATCAGGTTTGATCAATGCAAATACAGTAAGAGTTACATCACGCACTTACACATGCCTCAAGATTTCAAGCTCTTCTTCAGAAGCATCAATAAAACATGATTCTCTCCCCTCTTTATAAAGAATGCAGTTGTGGCCTGTTCACAGTATTACAACAGGTTCAAGAATTTCAAATGCCCCGTAAGCAAATCGGCTTGTACTAAACAAAGAAAATTTCTGTCCCTTTACTTTACTTCAAATTAAGGCATGTGTGCACAAATCCAACACAGAAAGAAGAGCATAGTGGAACTGAAATGAACAGAATAAACAAAGAAAGAGACATCAAAACAATCAAATGGTAAATAAACAGAATAAACAAAGGAAATATCAAAACAATCAAATGGTGAGGAATCAAAATGATACTGCAGTTTTTTTTGTTCCCTAATGAACTCAATAAAACACATAAAACACCAGCACAGAATGAAAATATATTCAAAAAAAAGGATGAATTGATAGGAGAGTTTCACTGGGAGGTTTTACTACAGCACTGTTAGCTTCCTTTACAGGATACAATTTACAAAAGAAAAAAAAAACTTCCCATGGTCTGAGGACTTTTTTGGTCCCTTTTGAACGTTTTTCTCAGCTGTTTTTGTCTGTCTGTTTTTTTTTTTCTTAGAGAGTGAGAGAGAGAGACAGAAAGAGAGATAGTGTGTGTATATGTGAGTGTATAAGTGCATTTCCATTACCTAACTTTTTGTATGTCTGTGCATGCATGTGTGGTTATACATGTATGTGTTAATACATATTTGTGGACCCAAGCACACCAGCTCATATCTTACCAGGGATGGACCCCCGGGGATGACTTCCCTCCACCACCACAATGTCCAGCAGCCTCTCGATGGTCTGCATCTTCTGCTGCCGCGCCCTGTGACGTCCCTTGATCAGTCGCTGCTTAGCTGCCATGCAACGGATGTGGTCGTCGAACACAAAGCGGCAGAGAGGATGGGGTGGGAGCGGGCATGAACTGAGGATGAGGGCTTGTGGACGACCACGTGGAGCAGTCGGCTGTCATCCTTGTCCCCAGACACTTCCACATCCTGAACAGTGTTCCATGAACAGATGGTCAGTCATCTTCTACAATTTCAATGCTAAACTTCTCCTTCTTCTGTGATAACACACCATATTATTATCCACATATTTGTGACCAATCTCCCATCAAATGATATATGTTACTCTTTTTTACACATACCTAAATACACATATCAACAGGAAGAGGATACAAAAGACCTTTCCAATGGTATGGGAAGAACTTCTGTGCATTAAATAAATGAAAAAACCATTGTGCTCCTAGGTAGCACAGAAACCAGTTTGAGGAAAAAGGACTTTAATAATAACTGTCATACAATATTAAGAAAAGGATGGCAAAAATGATCGATCAGTTTGTCACATTTTTAACTTGATTTTTACACAAAAAGTGAAATATATTGAATGTTATTAGTTTTGCTATGGGCTGGTGAATAAAACTAATTCACAATTTTATTCATGGACATTTTTCCTTTCAGATATAACTCATTTTATGATAGCCATGTCACTGTAACTGTTACGATTTTCCTTAGTGAAGGTGGTGAACAACATCAAACTGAAAATCAGCTATCCATTCCTACCCCCCGCCCATCCATCTCAACACCCCACCCCCTTTCCTTTCTTCTCTACAACCCTCGCCTTATCCTTTTCATTCACCAGTTCTGTGCTCCATGGTACCATTTCTGACCTGGAGGAATCCGACGAAGCGTACGACGCCCCAGCCCAGTCTCTTGGCATCTGGCTCCACGAGAATCAGCTGCACGGGGTCAATGACCAGGAACCGTCGCTCCTGGCGGCGGCTGGAATGCAAGAAACCAGATTTGGTGCTGGACGACCAAGACACCTTTGACGATTAGAGAGGCAGCACCACGACATGGAATGGTCTTTTTTAAAATTTTCTGTTGTACTTGAAAAAAAAAATATATGCACAATGTTCTGGAGATCAAGTTCAAATCACACACACACACACACACACACACACACACACACACACACACACACACACACACACACACGTGCACACACACACACACACACACACACACACACACACACACACACACACACGACACACAGACAGACAGTTACATCAGCATGCTCGCAGGCATGCACGCACACAGACACACACACATGCGCACACACACATCCCAAAACAAAGAACCTTCTTTTGTAGTTTATTTCGAAAATTTACTACGTTGGAATCTTCTATAAGATATATTTTCATATGCTTAATTTCATGTTCCTAGACAGATTTTAAGCTATAACCTCAAAGTATTCCACAGGATTTGTATTCATCAGTTTTTTCAGTTGCATTAAGGTTGTTTCTGGACTGTTCCACACTATTTGGAAATTCAATACATTTTTTAACTTTTATTCATTTATTCATTATTTTATTGACAGAACTTATAAAACACCTATCCTCCATCAGGGACTAAGCTCTAAATGCTTTATGATCCATGCTCTCATATCACAACAGGCTGCGTATCTGGGTAGAGCAGACTGAAGAGCTGCCTGCTGGCGCTACTCTCAGTAATACTGCACTTCATTCAGTTAAATATCAGTCACTCAGTCATCCATTCTTTCTATTTTTTTCACAATGGTTCCACGCTATGCATGTATTTGTTCTCCATATTGATGGCCAAACTGGCATTCTCATCCAAAAGCTGGTTGTGGGATTTTACCTGTGCGCAAGACCTTATGCATGTGTTCACACATGGTACCTTGGTTTATAGTCTCATTCGAAGGACTAAGACCTTATTTAAGCTATGCCTCCACTCCAGACTCCAATTATCTATACAGAAAACATAAACTAAACTTAAAAGGTTTTATTTTAATGTTTTACTGAACTGAAAATACACTTTACTTAAAAATTATGTTAATCTGCATGCAGATTTTTTCTTTCTTAAGCACAGGCATTATTTCTTATAAGTATTATTTAATTTCAAGTCTGTATGGTTTGTTTGCGGTTGCACAGCTGGTCTTACAAGTGTTTTCCCTCTCGATCAATCCCATAAGCCCTTCCCCACCCTTTCTGTTGTTTGTCTGTCTGTTTGTTTCCTACATTTGGGTTTGGCTTTCCTGTGTAATGTTGTACATAGATTCATGTTGCTATTTGCCCAGAGAGCTGTCACAAAGTCTGTGTTAAAAGTCAACTCTCTATATCAAACACAAAACATGCACTGCAACACAGGCATTCAGAGCTGAACATAAAATTCTTTTTCTCTCTTTTTTTGTTTTGTTTCCCATTATCTGGGCCACTTACCTACACAGCATGCCAACAGGACGATTTAGACCCAATTTTTAGAACCAAGAGTGCATCAAATTAACTAAAAGGGACATTTCTGAAATGCAAATTCGTATCAAAATTTGGCATAAATAAACATGTTTAACCATGTCCAAGATTTACAATAAAAAAAATGCTAAGCCAGAGGCAGTCCACCAAAGGCCACGTCAATAAGAGGTCGGAAGTCACCCCTATCATCACTGAATGGTGCCTCCTCGAATAGAGCATTTCTGTGAAAGGCAGGCCAGCTGGGGTTCCAGGAAAAAGCCAGAGTGGGTTTGCATTTGCATACACACAGGCAGCTCGCTACAATGGGGTCACGGGGAAGAGCAAGGCTACATATCCAGGGTAAACACTCACCTATCACGCGTGACAACGGTACAGCCAATCAAATCGCTGTTATCTGCAACAGAAAAAAAAACGATGAACATTGTTATAAATTTAAGATGCTGAATGAGGTCAAAACAAAACCTTTTATCAGACAAGAAATATTTGCACAATAAAGGCAACATGCTCATGTAAGTCTTCACACACACAGATATATAGATATACTCGCACGCCCACACATAACTGACTTTAGTTTACATATGTGTCTGCACATAACGAACACACACAGAGACACTTGCAACCAAGCATCTGAGCATGCACGGTCTCTCTGTATGCGCATAGTGGTACATGAATGCCCTGCATATGTATTTTTCATTAACATGTATACACATTACAAAACAATGCACAACGCAACACACATACACACAAATAACAACATAACACACAAGCGTACATATATACACACACACACACGCACACACACTCACATACACACATACACGCACACATGCATCATGTGCACACACACACACACACACACA
>JADBJO010000447.1:417500-420000 GCA_016801955.1 Conus betulinus
GATGACAGGAGAGGCAAAGGAAAGGAAGGCCAGTGAGTAGCGCCGACCTGCATACATGTATGTATCCTTGTGCCGACCTGCATACATGCATGTATCCTTGTGCCGACCTGCATACATGCATGTATCCTTGTGCCGGCATGTGTGTGAGTGAAAGAGGAAGACAGGGAGGGAGAGACAAAGGGACACAAGGAGGAAAAAGTGAAGGAAGGAAGATTGGGGAGGGGGGAAAGCGAGCGAGAGAGAGAGAGAGAGAGAGAGAGAGAGAGAGACAGAGAGACAGAGAGACAGAGACAGACAGACAGACAGACAGAGACAGACAGAGAGAGAGAGAGAGACATAGAGAGAGACACAGAGAGAGGGAGAGATAAAAAAATGTGTGTGTGTGTGTGTGTGTGTGTGTGTGTGTGTGTGTGTGTGTGTGTGTGTGTGTGTGTGTGTGTGAGAGAGAGAGAGAGAGAGAGAGAGAGAGAGAGAGAGAGAGAGAGAGAGAGAGAGTGTGTGTGTGTGTGTGTGTGTGTGTGTGTGTGTGTGTGTGTGTGTGTGTGTGTGTGTGTGTGTGAGTGTGTTTAAGTATGCCTGCAAGCTTGAAATTTGCATGCCTGCCAGCCTGCACGAGTGTCTGTGCATGACACAGACAGACAGACATGCATGCGCAAGTGTCTGTATGTGTGTCTAGTCATGTCTTCAGGGATGAATAAACATCTCTCTCTCTCTCTCTCCCCCTCCCTTTCTTGCTCTCTGTGTAAATAAAATGTGTGCATGCGTGCGTGCGTGCGTGCATGTGTGCGTGCGTGCGTGTGTGTGTGTGTGTGAATGTGCACAAGAGTATTTATGTGTGCAAGTGTGGGTGTATGCATGCATACAAGCGCACACAAACAGTGGCATACAGTGCACAAGTGCCTCTGTGTGTGTGTGTGTGTGTGTGTGTGTGTGTGTGTGTGAGAGAGAGAGAGAGCACATGTGTGTGTGAGTGTGAGTGTGTTTGGGGGGGGGGGGTTGGGGGGGGGGGGGGTAGGGTGCAAAAGTGTATGTTTGCATTTGTGTGTGTGTGTGTGTGTGTGTGTGTGTGTGTGTGTGTGTGTGTGTCTGAGCATGTGTGTGCATATGAGATATCACTGTCTGCATGGATAAGTGTGTGTGCGCATGCACAGACATGTGTGAGAGCACATGCATGTTTAACTATCATTCAATATGTGAATTAAAGTGTGACTGTATGAATCCCAAACTCATGGTCAACATGAGCGACAGAAGAGAGAGCGGAAGGGGGTGGGGGGTGGGGTGGGGATGGGAGTGGGGAGGGAGGAGACTAAGAATGGGAGGAAGGGACAGCAGATGAGAGAGAGGGATAGAGTGGGAGGGAAGGGGCACTGGGGGGCGGGGGCAGTATGTGGGAGGGAAGAGGGGTGGGGAGAGAGAAATCAAATACCAAACTAACCCCGTCTGACACACATAACTGAAAGAACAAACAAAACAAAACACACAGCTTAGAAACAAACACTCAGACAGGTTGATGTCTACCTGAATGACAGTCATTCAGTCGAGTGAACCGAAGACCATCTGACAGACAGTCTCACAGAGCAATTACTGCCTGAGCTTTCTGTGGAGCAGCTGACCCTCACCCAGATGGCTGCTGATATACCGTGAGGTCAGTACCCTCCCATGCCCTCAGTCACGTCTCTTTCCCTAAGGCCTCCCCCTCCCCTAAAAAACCTTTTCGTGAAACACAGCTTCTTTCCTGGACAGCAACTGGGAAGTGGTCTCCCTTGCCCATTCTGACTGGTCACTGGTCCCACTGGTTCCTCGTCAACCTCAGTCCCCATATCCCTTCCCTAATCTCTTCTTCCAGTGAGCTACATAACCAAACGGTGTCAGATGACCCCACTTTACTCCCAGCCCCCTTCTCCTGCTCTCACACACACACACACACACACACACACACACACACACACACACACACACACACACACACACACACACACACACACGTACACACACACACACACGCGCACGCACATGCAACTCATCACCCTCTTCCCTCCACACACACACACACACACATTTTCCTCCTTATAAACATTGTTCTAGGAAAACTTCTTGCATGTGTGTGCGTGCATGTTTGCACATGCATGTGCAAATTTGTGTCTGTGTGCGTGTGAGTGAATGCAAGAGTGTGTGTGTGTGTGTGTGTGTGTGTGTGTGTGTGTGTGTGTGTGTGTGAAAAATTAAAGATGATTGTCATTTTTCACCAGATTCCAAAATGCAAAAACCATCGGTGCAAGTCATGCTAAAGAGTAAGACAGTCAGTCTCACTCACACACACACACACACACACACACACACACACACACACACACACACACACACATGCACACACACACACACACATGCACTCACGCACACACGCGCATACACAGAGACATACTTATAAATATATGTACATACACTTGTTGCACATGCATTTGTACAAACACACACACACACACACACACACACACACACA
>JADBJO010000447.1:425000-442500 GCA_016801955.1 Conus betulinus
GATTAACTGAGTCATGTCATTCATATTATCAGATAAATGGCCAAGCACAACACAAAGCATATCTGTGAGCTAGGATTGACAAGGTCATGTCATTCACACAATCATATAGATGTCCCAGCACAACAAAAAGCATGTCTGTGAGCTAGGAAAAGCATGTCTGTGAGTCTGTGAGCTAGGATTGATGGTCATGTCATTCACACAATCATATGGATGTCCCAGCACAACAAAAAGCATGTCTGTGAGCTAGGATTGACACGGTCATGTCATTCACACAATCATATGGATGTCCCAGCACACAAAAAAGCATGTCTGTGAGCTAGGATTGTCACGGTCATGTCATTCACACAATCATATGGATGTCCCAGCACTACACAAAGCATGTCTGTGAGCTAGGATTGTCACGGTCATGTCATTCACACAACCATATAGATGTCCCTGCACAACACAAAGCATGTCTGTGAGATAAGATTAGGTGAGTCACGCCATTAAGGTAATCACACAAATGTCCCGCAAAGCACAAAAACATGTCAGTGAATTAGGCTTGATGATGTCATTTCATTAACAGAACAGACAATGCAGACTACTTTCTAAGATATTCCATAAAAAAAAAAAAACCGTTATGGGCCGTTATAGCCATTAGTAACAGATATAACAGTAAAATAAAACACTGGGCATCATCCGTGACCCATAATGAACATGCCTATATATTTTCAGAAAGATCGGCCAAGTACTTTCTAAGATATTCCATAAAAAGAAAAATTGTTATGGGACGTTACAGCTATTAGTAACAGACATAATGGTAAAATAAAACATTGCGATCGGGCATCATCCGTGACCCATAATGAACATACCTACAAATTTTCAGAAAGATCGGCCAAGTACTTTCTGAGATTTTCCATAAAGAACAAAACTGTTATGGGCCATTATAGCCATTAGTAACTGCTATAACAATAAAATAAAACATCCGGCATGATTTGTGACCTATAATGAACATACCTACAAATTTTCCGAAAGATTGGCCAAGTACTTTCAAAGATATTCCATAAAAAATGAAAAAGTGTTATGGGCTGTTACAGTCATTAGTAACAGCTATAACGGTAAAATAAAACATCAGGCATGATCTGTGACCCATAATGAACATGCTTACAAATTTTCAGAAAGATCGGCCAAGTACTTTAAGAATAAGATATTCCATAAAGAAGAAATACCGTTAGGAGCCGTTATAGCCATTAGTAACAGCTATAACAGTAAAAGAAAACATTGGGCATGATCCATGAACCATAATGAACACACCTACAAATTTTCAGAAAGATCAGCCTAGTACTTTCTCAGATATTCCATGAAAAAGAGAAAACTGCTATGGGCTGTTATAGCCATTAGTAACAGATATAATAGTAAAATACAACATCGGGCATGATCCATGACCCATAATGAACATGCCTACAAATTTTCAGAAAGATCGGCTATGTACTTTCTGAGATATTACATAAAGAAGGAAAACCGTTATGGGCCGTTACAGCCATCAGTAACAGCTATAAATTATAATGGTGAAATAACACATAATGTGACATTGGACATCATCCCTAACTCATAAGGAGCATACCTACAAATTTTCAGAAAGAAGAATTTTCCATAAAGAAAAATCGGCCAAGTACTTTCTGAGATATTACATAAAGAAGGAAAACCGTTATGGGCCGTTACGGCCATTACTAACGACTATAACGGTAAAATAAAACATCGGGCATGATCCATGAACCATAATGAACACACCTACAAATTTTCAGAAAGATCAGCCATGTACCATGATATTCCATAAAAAGAAAAACTGTTTGGATTGTTATGGCTGTTACTAACGTCTATAATGGTAAAATAACACATCATGCATTATCCGTGACCCATAATGAACATACCTACAAATTTTCAGAAAGATCGGCCACGTACTTTCTGAGATATTCCATAAAGAAGGAAAACCGTTATGGGCCGTTACGGCATAATAACGCCATAACGGTAAAATAACACATTGGGCATCATCTGAGACCCATAATGAACATACCTACAAATTTTCAGAAAGATCGGCCCAGTAGTTTGTGTCTGGAGTGAGTAGAACACATTTTGACCACGGACGACAGATGGACAAACACACACACACAGTATTTCTTCATTCCCATTGTTAAGTACTCCCTGTTCTATAAGAACTGGGAGAGAACAAAAAACAGACAACAGCAGCAGCAAAACAGTCATAGGCAAAGAATAGCTGCTGACGTAACAAAACATGTGTCCAATGAATTTTGCTTCTTCCCTCCCTCTCCTCCTCTTTCCATACTCACACAGGAGCACACAAACGACATAATGTGCATTCAGATTCATGGTTACGTTAATTTAAATACAGTTTGAGTAAGAGGGAACGTGCGGCAGGAAATGACCGACTAACTACTGCCTGCACAAGAAAAGTTAGGTAATAGCTGTTTAAGCACTGGACTGATTTGGAAATACAACTGCTTTTGCCCGAGTCTTGGTTTTGAAAAACAAAAACATCTGCCTGGGAGTAAGGGCTGACAACATCTAGCAAGAGGACGACAGCCTTCATTTGAAATATGAGTGGCTGGCTGTTATTGAACTGTCACTTTGTCAGTACACACAATTCATTCATATCTTCCTGCTCCACACCCACAATCATGCTACATACTTTTACCATCTTTTTCTGCACAATCTTACTTTTCACACTTTCCATACACTGTTCCCCAGACTTTTCTTTTCAAGAAGCAGTTTTTACTCCCAGGAAAGTTTTATTTGCAGGGTATAAAACTTTTTAGAGAATATAAAGGTAACCAAACAATAATCTTAAACTATAAAGGTAACCAAACAATTACCATAAACTAACACATAAGACTGGTAAATCTAAAAATCATGAGATTTTGTGCATCAGAATAGAAAAATGCACATTACAACAGAAAAAAACTGCATCTATAATCTTTTACATTAAACACACAGTCACATGAGCATGCATGCATGCACGTGCGCACGTGCACACACGTGCACACACACACACACACACACACACACACACACACACACACACACACACACACACACACACACACACACATACACACACACACACATACACACACACACACACACACACACACAGTATACTAATGCCCATGTCAACAGTGTGATGACCTGGTGATGAAAGCATGCAAGCATTTTGTGAAGTGTTAGTACCCTCAGTCTGAAATTTCAAAACTCGTTTGGCAATTTCACTGTTTTTATTTGCACAAATGCGCCAAATGTGGAGCTCTCCATTTTACCACTAAAACACAAAATTCAAAAGAAACACCTGAAGAAACTTTGTGAAACTTGGGAATTAATTTCCCCCCCTGACTGACTTTCTGTAGAAAAGAAATACGAGAGGTTGAAACATTTTGAGGATAACATTGAGTTTGGATGCAAAATTCAGCTGTTACATAACTGTCCAGGCACATTTTCTACTCAATACATTTGGGTGCTTCAGACATTTTTGTTGTTGTTGTAATTTACTCTTTGACATATTTGATCTTTGTGGTAAAAATGCTCAACAGTTTCCAGTTCTACAGGGACAAGGTTAACAAACCAGTTTTGTCATGCACACAGTTTCACACCAATCAGTCCATTCAATGAACTCTTTGCACTGTGTACAATAATGGCCTGAATCACTATGTTGTAAAAATAATAAATCTTAGAACTAAAGGTAATACCAAATTGACTACTATTATAATACTATGCATGCATACATACAACCCAAACACACGCGCGCGCGCGCACACACACACACACACACACACACCCTTATATACATACACACCCTAATCAATCACCGACACATGTATTAAATTATGCCTTTTTCACACACGTGCATACAAACTGGCCACAAGGAATGTTGTTAGAGCAGCTAATCAATCAATATTATGTAACAGAGAGAGACAGTGAGTGAGTGAGTGAGAGAGAGAGAGAGAGAGAGTGTGTGTGTGTGTGTGTGTGTGTGTGTGTGTGTGTGTGTGTGTGTGTGTGTGTGTGTCCCTGTGTGTGAGTCAGTGCATGTGTGAAAGGAAAGTGAGCTTATAAGAGTGTATGTACATGTTTTTTTTTCCAATTTTTTTCCTTTTTTTCTGCTTTTGTTTTTTTTTGTTAAAAGTAGTTAATCATATTCCTAGTATTTTCACAAGAGCACGAAACACAGCAAAACGGTATGGGTAAACAGGTCTGCAGTGTGATATTGAGGGGAGGTAAGAGATGAAGCAGCAAACACACACACACACACACACACACACACACACACACACACACACACACACACACACACACACACAACACAGAACAAAGAGATAAAGAAAAAGAGAACAAAAATGAGGAAGGAATGGTATACGTGACTCCATTACAGTCAAATGAAGCACTCTGACAGAGCAAGGGAGAGAACTGGTACTCACTGAGGTCCAGAACATCATTGATCTTGATGCAGTTCTCTTCCTTGGTCAGTGGCAGTTGAGTCTCCACCTCATGCAGAAGCGTCAAGGACAAATCACGCACCAAGAAAAATGTGCGGATTGCCTGAAAAACAATGCCAAGGATGTCAGACACAGATTCAATAAATGCTTCTTTTTAAATAATACTGAAATCCACTATTTTATAAATCTATAGCAAATTGCATCAAGTTCAACATTTTACTGAATTAGCTAACATTCAAAACGTTGAAACAATACTTTTTAAAACCAGAAAACTACCTGCAAAAACATAAACACATTGAACCGAAACATTTCATTCAGAAATAATGCTGATTTTTACATCTGCATGTTTGAGATATTCCAAAATAAAATTGAATTCATCAACAACATATCTTGCCGCAGACTCTCTGAGCGCGCGCGCGTATGCACGCACACACACACGCACGCACACACACACACACACACACACACACATACACACAACTCATACACACACACACACACACACACACACACACACACACACACACACACACACACACACACACACACACACATTGCACTCACAATTCTGTCACACCTGTCCACCCCCCTTACCTTTCTGGCTCGCTCCACTTCCCCACAAGGCAGGCGTTTGATGAAGTCGATGCCAGTCAGTGGGGTGCCCGTAGGGGGAAGGAGAATGGACGCAATCCATCATCAGGTATTCCACGTTCAGAGGTCGTTCTGCAAACAACAGCTGACTGTCATCATAGACGATAATCTTCTGGGTCACCACATCAGCATGATCAAAGGGATGGAACAAATACAACACAGTTTCAGCAGTCCATTTAACATCGTGGCTAGATGGGGAGGTGGTGGGGGGGGGGTGGTCAATATATTCTTCAGGAAAATGTATCTGACTGTAAAAGGTAAACTGATGAGTCAGAAAACTACCTCCAACATGTTGATCCAGTTAATGAACTTCATTAATTGCCTCTCATCACATTCATCAAGCACTGTAATCTTGTCTAGAATGGGCATGTATCTCACAACCAATGACTCCATGCCCAAGAGCATCCTTCAGGATACAGAGGAGGGTGAAATCAATACCTGAATTATAAAGCTGGATCAGCTGCGTCTGACTATGCTTTGTTTTGTTTTTCTTGCAATACTTCACTTTCATCCATTGTACACAACTCAACTTTCCAATCGCAACGTTTTTGACGAGCTCTCCCATCTCTTTCTTTTTTTTTTTTTTTTTTTAAAAGTTACTTATAAACTGATTATCCTGTTGCCAGAATTCCCTATTTCCATCCATCTCCCTCCATTCAAACCTCACCCTCCCTCATCTTCATGTTTTAAGAAGGAAAAAAAAAAGGGGGGGGAGGAGAAGAACCATCACTTCATTAAGTAACTTTGATGACTACTGATTTCTTACCTTCATCTCCCTGTACTCATCCTCGAACATGTCCAGGAAGATCTCTTCACTCTGCACACACTCTGCACACACACACACACACATCACACACACACACACACACACACACACACACACACACACATTTGAGAATCAAACTGATCACTGTATCATATGTTCAACTTCTAAACTGTTTTACTACTGTTGGTTTGCTTCTCCCTATGAAGCTCTGTCGACAAGGCCATGTCTGTCAGTGTGCATACCTGGTCCCTATGATGCTCTGTCGACAAGGCCATGTCTGTCAGTGTGCATACATGGTCCCTATGATGCTCTGTTGACAAGGCCATGTCTGTCAGTGTGTATACATGGTCCCTTATGATGCTCTGTCCATAAGGTCATGTCTGCCAGAGTGCATACATGACTGTACATCCATGACCGTAAGGTGACAACACCTATGTCAAAAACTTTTTTTGTACTCATGTGTATGTATATACCTGTGCAAGTATGCTTTTACACAGGCTTGACTATCCTCAGAGGCAAAACAAACTTGAACTATATTCACAAGTTGAAAGTAATGTAAGAAAAAAGACATTTACCTGAGAAAAACAAAAATGAATTAGTTACTAGCTTTCAATCCCCCACTACCTAATTCTAGTTAGGTGGAGTGGGAATGATAGTTCACAGCTCACAAATGGAAGATATGACACTGAATCACATGACAAGACAACCTAGCTATCAATACAAACCCAGAATCAGGATAATAACACAATCACTGATGAAGACACTGAATCCCATGACAAGACAACCTAGCTGTCAATACAAACCCAGAATCAGGATAATAACACAATCACCGAGATGACACTGAATCCCATGACAAGACAACCTAGCTATCAATACAATCCAGGAAGACAGTAGTCCTGTAATCACAATAATAACACAATCACCGATGAAGACACTGAATCACATGACAAGACAACCTAGCGATCAATACAATCCCAGGAAGACAGTAGTAATCACAATAATAACACACTCACTGATGAAGACACTGACTCACATGACAACACAACCTAGCAATCAATACAATCCCAGGAAGACAGTAGTCCTGTAATCAAGACAATAACGCAATCACCAATGAAGACCCTAAATCTCGCTGTTCAGCTCACCTTGTAGAAGTTTCGGAGCCGCTGGGGTGCAGCACTCACGGGCGTTTTCTATGCAGGCCAAGTGGCGATCCTGTAGATAGGAGCGGTCCTCTTTGTTGACCAGCTGCTTGAGGAGCTTGATGCTCAGCTCCAGTGTGGCCAGCCGCACTTTGCTCCCTGCACAGTAATGTGGATGTTTGGACAGTCATAAGGCTTCTCTGGAAATGTACTTGTGCACATAACATATTCCCGCCCTTTGTCTCTCTTCCCCCCCCCTCCCCCCCTCCATCTCATCTTCCTTCCCTTTTTGTCTTTTTTCCCCCCCCCCTCCATTTCATATTTCTCCCTTTTTGTTTTCTTCCAACCCCCTCCATTTCATATCCTTTCCCTTTGTTTTTCTTCCAACCCCCCTTATTTCATATTCTCTCCCTTTGTTTTTTCTTCCCCCCCCCTCCATTTCATATTCTCTCCCTTTGTCTTTCTTCCAACCCCCTCCATTTCATATTCACTCACTCTGGTTTTTCTTCGAACCCCTTCCATTTCATATTCTCTCCCTTTGTCTTTCTTCCAAACCCCTCCATTCATCTTCTCTCCCTTTGTCTTTCACGCCCCCCCCCCCCCCCCCCCCCCCCCTTCCATTTCACCTGCTCTCCCCTTGTCTTTCTTCCAACCCCCCCATTGCCCCCTTCCACTTCTTCAACCCCCATTTCCTTCATGGTTTCCTGACACAACCTAATGCCTTATGCCTTACATTATCACAATCGACAAGTGACTACACATGCAAACATGCACAAATGCAGATATGTTTCCTCACTCTTTCTTCCTGTCCCCTCGTTTCACTAAATGGCCTTAAGCTTAACACATATATTTCAAAATAACAGAAAAAGCAATGTTTTCCATGGCATTTTAAGATGAAAAAAAAAAAAAAAACAACACGAACAAACAACAACAAAAATATGGTGCCTGACCAAGGAAAAAAAGAACTGGTTAAAAACACCTCAAACTCACCAGACTGACAGGCCTGCTCAATGATACGAATAAGTCGCTCCACCAGAAGAACATTGTAGTTCTCTTTACTCTGAAAAACAAAACAAACATCGAGCTGACTGTTTTCAAACTAAAAAGAAAAAAAATAACAAAAACTGTACAGGTAGGAGAGAAAAAAAAAAAAAACAGATGGAAAAAAAGACAAAAAATTTTTTTTTCCCCCTAAAGCTGGAGACCAGACAAGAAATGGCATAAAATATATGACAGATCAAACACAAATTAAAAAAAAAAAAAGCCAGCTTGGTATCTTCTGTGCATGTGTATGTGTGTGTGCATGTGAAGCACGACAGTTATATGCATGCATGTGCAAAAGAGTGAATGACTGTGTCATGACAAACCACAAGCCATAAAAAACGATTCAATAGCTATCTGCCTTTTGTGTGTGTGTGTGTGTGTGTGTGTGTGTGTGTGTACATATGTGTGTGCATGCATTAATGTGTGCATGGAGTGTGTGTGTGTGTGTGTGTGTGTGTGTGTGTGTGTGTGTGTGTATCCGTCTCTCTTATATGTGTGTATGTGTGTGTGTATGCTTGTGTGCGTGTGTGTGTGTTTGTGTGTGCGTGTGTGTATGCGCATGAGTGTGAGGCTATGTGAGCCCATGGATGTGTGTGTATGCATGAGAATGTGTGCATGTATGTGTGTATACATATGCGGTCCCTCCATGCATATGTTAAAACCAGAACACAACTTCTACAGAAACGTTAATGTTCACATACAATACACAGATAAGATCATCCCTACAGATGTTTACATATATGTACACTAGTGCACATGCACACATGCTTGCCATGAATATTTACACAGTGGAACGCCTGCTTAAATCTGTAAAAACTGGGTCTTTAAACAACAAGAGGTTTTTGGTGGAAGGAACATCCAATCTGTTTCCATCTCTCATATGTGTGCAAGGGTGGGAAGCACAGGGCAGGAGGGAGAAAGCCGAGACAGGTGTAGCCACAGACCAATATATTACTTTTCTATTTCTTGTTTTCTTTGAATCCGACAGATGCATGAGAGAGAATTCAGCAGAAGTAGTTCAGGTGTCAGAAAGTGTGACAGAATTGTCCCATGATTACTACTGTTTTAATTACACTGACAAAGAACAAAATGTGCCAGAAAAAAAAAAAAAATTGCTAAGTCTTTAGAGAGGGGAGTGTTTTTGCTTTTGTCCTCAGCTGCTTGAAGTCCAACACCTCGGCATGGCATTACTCAGACCCCTCCTTCCAGCCACCACACACAGCCACACCCAGACCACCCTGTGGCAGCCTGAGCTCTCCGCAGATAGCCATCAATAGCAGGTCCTCATAGGCATACCACCAGAAGAGAAACTATGGCTGCCTTGTCACTCTGGTGCTGTTCAGAGAAGGGATAGGGGTGGGGGGGGGGGGGGGGGGGGGGGAGGGAGAATCTCAAACAGGAAATCATTTACAAGGTGTAACTTATGAATCTCTTATTGCATTCATTCACACTTAAAGCAGCTTTTGTTTTATCAACAAAGGTGTATCTTATGAATGTCTTCCTGCAGTCATTCACACACTCAAACCAGCTATCGTTTTACCAACCCTTGATCGTTCCGTGGGCATGAGCACTCCATCCATCAGGTTTTGAGATATTCCTTTTCAAACACAGACATTGACGCTCATAAGTTCACAAGTCACTTTGAAAACAATTCTTCTACAACTCCAAACACAGGACAATAAAGCAAAGCCAAAGTGCTTTCCAATTTTCAATTAATTAGTTTTGCTATTTTTTTTTTCTTTTTAATTTCAAATCCCTGAGTATTAATGCATCAACCAAATACATTTTTGTCACAAACTGAATGACCCGTGTATGACTCCACATTTTGATTTAATATATGATTTTTGTCTCACTTTATTTCATGCATCTTATTCCAGTCAACACTATTACAATCCACTGTCATGGTAAAGTCAGTATAAATTATGCAGTAGGAAAAGGTGGAGACAGAAACAGTTAAAAGTGTGCTCAGAAATTTCATTATGACCCTACCACCACAACATGCAAATTAAACCAGCAGCAGTTTTAGTTTCAGTTTCATCAAGGAGGCGTCACTGCATGCAGACTAGTCCTTAAACTCTTACACCACATCCTCTAAGTTCTGAGACTACACTGCCCATTATTTAAAGCTGATGGATAAATGAATTAACAACTAAGATGAAAGAATTGAAGAAGCGGGTCTTGTGGCTATGACTTAGCAGATGTCTGACCTCAGATTAGTCCAATGTGCTGGTCAGACCTTGAGCGCCTACCTAACATTTTTTGAGTCTTTTTTTTTTTTTCTTTATTTTTTTTTCCAGCAGCAGTAATGCCTCAGTTTCCTGATTCAAGATTCAAATACATGCCATCCTTCTTGAGGGTATGTCACTCCCTAAAACCACCACTACAAGAAATCAATCCCCGTTGTACATTAATACAACCATTGCAGCTACCACACAATTCAGTTCCTGACCAACAAAATAAATTCCTCACCACCAAACTACCCCTATAGGCACTCTCATAAAACCAACGCCTTGTTAATGTTGCTGTTTTTCTTTCTGTTAGCATTAATCACAACCTGGTAATTAAATTTAATCTGAAAATATTCATTCCCTCTCCATCACTAAATGTGCTGCCATAATCAAGCACAAGATATATAAAAGCAGAAATCTCCTCTTCCTTTCTCTTTAACAAGCACTGAACACCACATAGAACCAGAAAAATACCCTTCCTCTCCTACTCCCCAGCTACACTCATTCCCACCATAAAATACAATCAGATGAAATAAAAAAAAAAAAACCTTTAACAACCACACACACACACCCTCCCTGGTTCCTGCATACCCCCCCCCCCCCTCCCCCCCATTTCACACCACCACATTAATATCCAGTGTATGCAGTACAAAGGATACCTTCATTCTGGCCCATGGCGTAGAGTAGACAGAGAGCAAACAGCGCTGAGTAATCATTCTCCGTGCACTCCAGGGCGTTGAACAGTGTCTCCAGGTAAGGTCTGTCAACAGGGACAGTTTGAGTGTTCAATAAATAGCCTGTAATTTGTGATCCTCTACCATGGAATATGAGTCCAACATAACCATTGCCTCTCTCATCACTTTCAGTTCTTTCTTTTCTTTTTTTTTTTTTTTTTTTTTTTTAACACTTCCATAAAGTAGTTCTCATCCCATTGTTCACTGTTCACTGCTACCAAACCTGACACACACTGCTCAAGCTATTCTGTTAAAGAAAATAAACATCTGCTAGCAATTCTGACAAAGCCATGTGCCAAGTTTTCAGATGTTCCTGTTTCAAAAGGTCAATTTAAGTTTATCTCATCCTATCAAAAATCCAGCTCAGCAGGGAATTTTATGGAAGAAAATAAAAACGAAAATGGTAGTTTTCATATAATTTTCTTCTTGATTTTTTTTATCCCTCCTGATCTCTCCTTGATCTTTCAGCTGATCTACACATCCTTCAACTCTGAACAAGTTAAAAGAAAAGTTTTAAGGTAGCATGCCTGGTTCAATACTGGCCAAGTCACAAACTACTACTCAGAATATAGCATCCTTACATGACAAGGCAGACCTTTTTGATTCCCTGACAGAACAGCATCTCTGTGAGACTGAATTCAACAGCCCTACTGCAACAGAGCATAGCACCATTATGTGCTACAGCAGAGCAGTTCCACTGACTCGCAGCGCAGCATCCTTATCCATCAAAGTTGAAAAGCACACTGACACAGAGTCTACCATCCTTCTGTGTCAGAGTAGAGCAACTCTGTTGCCACTGTACAGTATTCCTATGTGCTAGAGTAGAACATCCCACACTGCCACAGAGTACACCATCCTCATGTATCAGAGTGCAGCAGCCCTATTGCCACAAAGCACAGCATTCTTATGTACACGAGTACAGCAGCCTCTTGCTACAGAACATAGCAGCCTCATTACCATCAAGTATCACTCCCAATTATGGCCTTGCTAAAACATTCCTACAGGGAACTGTTGAAGGAGGGAGGCTGAGGGTAAGACAGACAAACCAGCGGGACTGACAGCACAGCAGAGTGGACAGGGAAACTGTCCACAAAAAGCCAGGCCTAGACATCCAGCTGACAGAACTGCAAGAACCTGGCAAAATGTTCTTCACTGTGCTGCCCCTGTGACTAAAGTCCGAGTTAAGAAAGGACAAGAGAAAGGGACAGCAGCCATATGTTACAAAGAGTACAGAAGACTTACAATTATCAGCATTACATTACAAAGAGTATAGAAGACTTACTACTATCAGCATTACATTACAAAGAGCATAGAAAACTTACTACTGTCAGCATTACATTACAAAAAGTATTAAAAAAAAAAAACCTTATTACTATCAAGTATTACTGCCTTATGTACACTGTACAGAACGCTTATGTAATACAGCTGTCTTATGTACCACAGTGTATCAAGAAAATTTAAAGTCTGTCTGGTGGAAGACCCCAACACAAGATCCGGCGCCTGACCTGTTTTCCAGGGTGAAGGGATGCAGCCTGTCTGGCATGCCTGATGGTATAGCCATGCGGTGTGCCATGCCGATCAGCTTCTCCTCATCTGTGGAGTTCTGGGTGGGGCTGGACAGCTCGGTGTCCCCGGAGCACACCTCACTGCTGGGGCTCAGCGCCCCCTCTGGTGGACAGGGAAAAACTCAGACAGTTAGACTGCAGTCCCCTTGATCGTCATTGGGAATGGCTTGCGAGACTTGAACGAAGAGCCCATTTACTCACACACAACTAGGAGCCAGCACACAGCACGTACAGCCACAAATTCAGCAATGTACATTGTCATGTAACACATGCACATGAATAGGCCAGGCACCCAAACTGTCCATATCGATTATTCCGATGTCCTCCATCTTACACAAATACATGAGTGCATGCATGCATGCATGTAAACACACACATATACACACACTACACTTTTCGAGTTAAAGAAATATGCAAAAAAATACAATTTACACAAAAAATTAAATTCAGGTTTTTAAATAAAAAATGCCTAGAGCTGCTATAAACAGCTAAAATATAACTATCCATCAAACTAAAAACGCAAGTCAACAGGTTTGCACAAAAAAAAAAAAAAAAAAAAAAAAAATGAATCTCATCCCCACTGTTTCCTGCATTCTGTTTCGTGTCTGCCTTGTTTCCCTTGTCTCCCTTTAATTCCTGATCAGTGCACATCCACCAACACCAGTTAACAACTGATCAGAGATGGGATTCTTATAAAGTGAAAAAGGAGAAAAAAAAAAAGTGGTGGGGGTCAGGGGGCCCCCGAAGGCCCCCAGTGGGGTCCCCTGGTGGGGGTCAGGGGGCCCCCGAAGGCCCCCAGTGGGGTCCCCTGGTGGGGGTCAGGGGGCAAAGCCCCCTGAAGCTGAAGATTTTTTTTTATTTAACCTGCAAAAACCAGCACCCAAATATTTAAAAGTATTAATAACCTTGATCTACAAAAAAAAAATGACTGTTTCTCACCTTAGCTATTGATATCTGTCAGGAAATCATGAAGACCATTGACACAGGACTGGTGATTTTCTGGTTTGTTAATAGTCACACAATTTTCCAACAGCTGCAAGTCAATTTCTCATTGCCAAGAGACTTAAATAGTCTCATTTGTAAGACGATCTTTCGCTCTTCCTAGGTGCTTTTCAGCAAGAACGCGCCTTTGGAACTGGTCAGCATCACTTTTGTGCTCACTTCCTCTTCCAACCACTTGCAAGTCCATTTGTTCTTAACTGAAGCATCGACTTGCTTCGCAAGAACTTTCTTGCTTTCTGCTAACTAACAAAACATTCTGGTTTTCACTACTCTCATGAAACCGAAAGAAAATGGCGTCAGGAAATAAATTCGCAAACAGTCTGCCGCATTCTCAAACATCAACTTCTGCTTTGATGGTTTCGGTCAACTGCAGAATGAAAACAAAGAGAGCAGTCTCGACTGGCCCAAGCAGAAACCAGACATCCATTTGAGAATGAACAATTGAGAACACAATATCGATCAACCTCTCGCCGTACATTAACTTCATCACAAACCTACTTCTACCCCCCACCCCCCAAATTTTCTCAACAGTTTTACACTGATCTGAAAAACGACCTCTGGGGCCATCAAAAAGACAGAAATCCGCCAGTCGGCGAAAAAAATCCCATCTCTGACTGCTCCGCCAGTCCACAGACACCCTACATTGAATCCCATACAAGTTATTTGGGAAGTCGTGTGCATTCTTACACAACCTTTTGAGACGTCTACTCCAGGGCTATGTGGCCACCATTTGCAAACTGTTTCAGTTCAAGCCAACAAGTTGTTTATGTGTGTGTTTGTTTTCAGCTCATAATGACAGGGGTGGGACTCTCCACAAAGGAAGAAAAGAGGAAACAGTCTAGGGGTGTCCAGGGGCATCCCCCCCCCCCCCCCACCCCCACCCCTCCGTAAAATTTTGGGTTGCTACATTCAATTCTGTGCAAATCTGGTGGTGCATTTTGAGACTGAAATTAACAAATTCTAAAGAAAAAAAAAGCCACATTTTTTTTTTTTTTAACACAAAAAGCTATAAAAATCAACTATACTCACTGTCTTTCACAACTTGGACCAAGTCTAGATGAGAGGAGTTCCTTTTGAACCTAATGGCACACAAAATTAATGCAAAATGTCCAGCTCCCAAGTGTGGAGCTGGACATCTTGCATTAATTTTGTGTGATCCACCAAAGCAACTTTACGGCGTGAACTGTATTTATTTGCACTCGGCAAAGATCTTCTTTCTCCACTTGTTCTTCAAAGAACTATCACTGGAAACATTTTCTCCGTGTGAAACGTCTCTTCGACATGTCGCCATTTTGAAGATCAGAAACCCTGAAGGAGAAAGTTACAAATTAACTGCGAATCCAAACCGTTTAAGAAAGGAAAAATCCCGTCCCTGAATGAGAATGATACCGAGTGACAATGACAGAAGACGATCCATCAAACCCAACAATGGACAAATTAATGGCCAAGAAGTTGCTGTTCAAAAGTGCTTCTTCTTCTTCTTCTTCTGCATACGCAGGCTGATACTCCTGCGGACACTCCCTGTATAGACAGGCAGTAGTATAATCCCATCTGCCCAACAAAGGGAATGGAGTTTTGTGTGCATGACCACTTTTTAATCCTGCCAGTAAGACAGCCATACTCCATCTTCGGGGAACAAAAGTGCTTCAAATCACTTCAAACTGAAGTTGCAGGGCGTGAGATGACCTCAAGTGAACAGCAGGTGTCACACACAGAGACAAATTCCCAGTATACTGACTGGAGATCATTCACTACCATGGCCAGCTATACATATCAACAGCATAGAGACAGACATCCACAGGAAATCGTATTTACTACTACATTTATGTCCAAAATTCGGTAAGATTAAGACTTGCCAAGCCTGGGTTAGCTTCCTTCAAGCAGCAACCCAGTTTCATTAGTTACACTAACATTCTAGAAAATTAATTTGGTTGTAATGCATCTGAGAGATCAAAAAAAAAAAAAATAGAAGTTAATCACTTCCCAGTTTTTCCCACTGAATATTTACAGAAAAAGTCTAAAGAATATATCAACACTTCGATCTGTCACTTCCTCATGGTCTCCTCCATGCATTGTGCAAAAATAATTTGACAGTTTTGTTCTGTCACATGCAGAAATTGTACCTGTCGATGGAGATGACACCCTTCAGCCAGCTCTTCTCGGCCAACATAAAAGGTGGAGTTGCCTTCCTCTGAGCCCCCGACAGTCCCTTCCTCCTGTCCTGCAGTGCTGGTGGCACCATAGCGTCGCTTGGGACGATTGTTTTCCAGCGTCTTTTCCAGAGGTTCTGCTGGGGCACGGAACTCTCGGATTCGCTGCATCATATGAGATATCATTACTTTTTTTCTCCTTCTCATCTTCACCCCTGTAAGCAAATCATTATTATGAACACAAACACCTACTCCTACCAGATGGGATGTTGAAAAAGCAAGACTGTCTTGAACATAGTTCTGTTTAGTTCAGTTTTTTATCTTAATTAAGCTAACTTTAGATCATTATAAATCAATGGAACATTTTCAAAACTAATGGCTCTTCATTAACTACTCGTGTGTACTCAACAAATAAGATGACTCATGTATGCAAAACAATGTTTGCATCCACTTAACACTTGCATTTGTAACAAGAGCAGACAGGAGCACTTGGACAGCATGCTAAATTTCATTACAGGAGCAGATGGGAGTTGCCGGCCGCATGTGTATGGTACTTTTCCATTAAGTGTTGACGCTGTGAAAATACTTGGACAGCCACTAAAAGTTGGTGGGGATTTCCCACTATCGTCTAATAATCTCACACCACTATTTCTGGATGCTGGCACCACTTCCATTCACAAAGAAAGAAGGGAAACTGTGTTTGCAATGTTGTGAATGAAACTAACCGTTTTTCACTATGGCCTCATCTGCTAACACCAGCGAGATTGATGATATTCCAAAGTATTCAGCGGAGGAGAGTGGGATCAGATTTGACAAGAAACAGAGAAATATGAGGATTAGAGGAAGAGTCTGATGTAGATCAAGGAGAAAATGGTCAAAGTCACCCCAAGAACAACGTGCCACTCGTTGCTCTGCAAACACATGGAGACCGGCTACACATCCTGCCAAAGAGGTTGCACTCCAACAGCTGACAGGCCCTGCGCACTCACTGCCAAAGACTGCCACCCCTCCAATGAATTTTTTTTGTTTATACCCCTCACATTCTTTCAAGTAGTGGCAGAAGACACCAACAGATTTGCACAACAGAAACAAGCAGCCGTGGGCACATGGTTTGATGCAACACCTAATAAAATGCAGGCCTGTCTCTCTGTGCTGATCATGATGGGAATTAGGTGTCTGCCACATCTATGGTACCACTGGTCAACTGATCACTGCTTCAACCATTCCTGGATCAGCAGTGTTATGCCCAAAAAACACACTTCTTCAAGATCATCTTGTACTTTCATCCGTGTGACTCTTCTAACATACCTGCCTGTGATGATCACCTGACTATGACCCTTTGTACAAGGGTGAGAGGTTTCATCAACATGATTCTCCCTTTATTCAAGACCAACTACCATCCAGGTTGTGAACTCAGCATTGATATAGCAATGATCATGTACAAGGGTCAGATATTTTTCTATCAATTCATGGCAGCCACCCCAACCAAATGGGGCATCAAGGTGTGGGAGATGTGTTTCACACACACACACACACACACATACACACATACACACACACACACACACATACACACACATATACACACATACAGCACTACACATACAGCTTTTGGGGAGTTCTGCATGCCCTCAGCCTGGGTCAGAGTGATGTCTCCATGGAAGATGACCTCTGCTAACTGTTGTACCAGCTGGGTGTGGTGCATGATCAGAAAGACCTGAAATCAATTCAATCACT
>JADBJO010000447.1:447500-477500 GCA_016801955.1 Conus betulinus
TCAACTGAAAGACAACAGTTAATGTGTATTAGCGACAGACGAGCCAGCAATGGACATTGCCCATGCTGAGGCACTGCTTTGTCTTGTTCTGTCCAGTTGTTGTAAAAAAAAAAAAAAGAAACAGTTTCCAAAATCTGCTAACATTATTTCAGGACTGCAAACCCATATCTTAGATATTTTTTCAAACTTTTAAACTTTTGGCAAATTCTGACTGGGGCATCTTTGATTCTAAAGCGTTAAGCACTTGATATATGGTGATATCAATTGGAGCACCTAAATGCACAGACCGTATTGCATACATATGACCTACTATCAAGTTCAGCATGTGTTTGATGGACATGAAAGCATCAGTTGGTGCAAACATCTACACAGCATACACACCATAGCATGTTTCCACTTTGCATTCTCTTTTCACATTTGCATGCTCTTATGTATCAGGAAAAATTAATCTACTTTCTATTCAAACGCATCTTATTTATGGATGAAACAGTTTTTCCCCCTTCAGAATCAAGGTACACTCCCCATATCCCAACGAGCCTGCATGCAGCCTGAACATGAAGGTAAAACCAGACAGGAAATGTTCTCCTGCATCCCGTTGTACTTCTCTACTGCTGTCAACACCCAGAGACATTTCAGCACCTAATGTCAATTCATGCCATTAAAAAACAAATTGTATGATATAGGACTGTGGAAAATACATGGAACTATGGTAAAAATTACAAGAAAGAAAAATGGCACTGTGATATGGATGTATATGAGGGAGTCAGAATAAACAGCCACTGCAGGGGACAGATGATAAGACAAAAAAAATGGCCATAATACTAGAGCATCATTCAATCTATGGGACAGACAAAGAAAAGCAAATGGAAATATTACCACGGAAATCATCATCTCACCTCTGAAAACATTCAGAGTGATTGTGCGCACAGCAATGCGCACCATGGCCTCCGAATGATTGAAGAATTTGATGGCCTCCGTGTACAGAGCGAAGTCATTGGTGTGCTGCAATTGCAAAAATAAACAAACCAATGAATGAATAAGCAAAACTCATCCCTTGCATGGTTCATAAACTACAACCTGCAGCTTTTGAGCTGGAAATCCACAAGCCCCAACCATTATCATCATCATCATTATCCTATGGTCAGAGCTTCCAGGGCTATGACGATGCATTGTCGGACAGTCAGGGATCTCCAGAAGCCTTGTGTGGTCAGTCAGATGCAAAGGTAGAGATGCCTTAACCAGTCTGAAGTATTCCAGGGTTCCTCCTGTCTGCTATGAGACGTCCCCCACTGTACATTGCTGGGAGGGTTATGGACAGTGTCATGGTAGGATACATGCCTGCAGCTGGCAAACATGCTCCGCCCGATACAACCTCATACCAAATCACTGTCTAGCTTTCAACATGGTGGCATGACTGAGCGTTATTAGTTGAAAAACAGAACTAACTTATTTCACGTTGTTTGAAGATTTTTCTTCATACCTTTCTGACTCAGAACAAGCTGTAAATCATGTAGTTAAAAATTCTTTAAAAAAATTTTTGTAGATACGAATTGTGGACCTCATCCCATACTACAGAGAATTAACATTTCTACTCAGGTAGAGTGGTAATGTGATGTATGTGATGTTTTACATTGCTTTACAAATCTGCCCAACTGGGCAGAGATCTGGTGAATGTGTTGGCCACAGAAGGATCTGTAACAGACTTGTTGCTTCTACTATTGTAGTTCATGTGACTTCTGAACAGAAGCATTGTCTTCTCAGAGAGATATATTCACTGAAAAGATGTGAAAAGACAGTGGTACTCGTGTAAGTTGTAACAACTGAATGTATTTCATTGTTCCTTCAGCAGTGACACGATCACCCATACTGAATTAGGAACCACAGACCCACTTACTGAGTTTTAGATTCACCCATACTGAATTAGGAACCACAGACCCACTTACTGAGTTTTAGATTACATTTTGGTGGACCACACATTATACCACGCATTCTGGTCGCCATTCTTTTAAAGGACTTTCACAACACTGTTACTCTGCCAATCTTCTTCAAATCAGTCATCATTCTGATACTGAAGGATATGTATTTCCACTGATCATTCACAGTCCTGCGGCGTCTGCCTGATACCAGTCTCTTCCAATTTTTTTGTTCATTTCCTCAATCACAACCTTCTTTTCCACAGTTCTTCCTTTCACCTCAGTTCAATGAAGGTTTCACTGCTCATTTCTTGATAAGCAATCCAAACCATTCAAGAAGTTAGTTCACCTTTAATATCTCTCTGCAATTCCCAACTGATTTGTTGCCTTGAAAGTGTTTGAGCAGCGCAGTCAGTATTTCAGACCTACAACAGGAGCTTTGATGCTGGCTTTTCATGGATCCAGTCTGACATTCTCTTTCCAGAACTTTCCAACTGGCACTTCCAGATAACTGAAGCACTCTCATTCCTGTTCAGCCTGCCTTCCCTAAATAACAATATTAACAATTTTTTTTTTTTTCAGTACTGATATCCTTCCCTTGCTTTCCCAGTACACAGTTACAAATGTAAGAAGGAAACCCTGAAAATTAGATCTAGCTGTTGACATCTGCTTTTTTTTTTTAATGTCAGATTATATTGCATTGACTTCCCTTTTCCTGTACTTGTACAACCAACAGCAACAGAAAATTGACAACGGCAGCCTAAACACATGAGATGTCCATGGTTTAAGTGTATACTGCCATGATGAACTTGACAATGATTTAGCATGAAGGTGCACCTGCCACCAGAGGTTCCACTACTGACTGGCAGCATGATGACGTTCTTTTGTTCCCTGTTCCCTGTCAGACTTGCTGAGAAGCCATGTGAAGCACTTAATGTCTGGAAAACACAGGTCTGAGGTTAGAGCCTAAACTGTAAATTGTCATAGAGACTGCACCCCAATGTTTCATCTCTGCATTGGCAAATGAATATATCACAGTATATGTAAGTACTTAACAGCAAAAAAAAACAACAAAAAACTGGCTCATTTCACATGCATGCAATGAATCTGATGTTTCTCTCATCACACACACACACACACACACACACACACACACACACACACACACACGCACAGGGATGCTGCAATTCATCTGCTAGCCATGAAGACACATCAAATTGCACACATGCACATTTGCATATTGGTATGGCAATTACATTAAGTTTATCATTAAAAACAATCAGAGAGATTGATAAACAGGTGAATAAATACTAGATACACAGTCAAATGGACAAAAAGACAAGGCTGGACCGATAGAAACACAGACAGACTGTGGTGACAGATTAACAGGTTGATGGACGGATCAATTGGTAAGACACACAGCCACACAGGTAGGCAGATTCTTGAGCAGACACAGAGAGGTGAAGAAGAATGTGAAAAAGAGAGAGAAGAGAGATAGACAGAGAGAGACAATGAGAAACACACAGACAGACAACTATTTGCAGAATATGCAGAAACTCAGATAATCACAAACTAACAACTACCACACACTCATATTCATCAATTGCAACATGTGCCAACCTCCCACTCACAAAAAAGGCATCAGCTAAAGTATGGTCTGAATCCCTAATGAAACCTGAAGGATGAAAGTTGGGACAAGGTGAGAAAAGAATTTGGAGGTTGGGGGGGGGGGGGGGATTATCATTCCTGTATTCAGATTGTTTCCCCTTGAATTAACAATTTCAGCTGGTAATTCAAATACAACACACACACAGAGTAACTAAAGAAAACATAAACATTATCGCGACATACTTACACCTGGAAACTATATAACATAATACTGTAATACATAAGTGAATCTTTTATCCAAAATATTTAAAATAGTTGAAAAACACAGACAGATCCTGAAAAGAAAAACCATCACCACCACCTTATCCTCCTTTACCCCCCCCCCACTCATCACTCCAATTCCCATATGATCTCTCCACCAAGGGGTTTAAAAAAAAAACAAGATGCAAGATATGACCAGCCATTGTTAGGCTCTGGTTAGTGTCGCAGACTTGTGGGCCGAGAGGTAAATGGAGACATTCCCATCAGAGGCATTTCTGGGAGGGCCTGTTCAGCCCCAGCCAGTTACCCAGAGTGTGCTGTCTGAGCTCAAACAGGAAAACTGGATCCACACATATGACTTTCCTCTACATCATGGATTTATCAAGGAGAATGTTGCTCAAATTTCCAAACCAACACTGCAAGTACCCATTATTTCTTGGGCCTGACTGATACCAGAATAAGTTACGAAAGGAAGAGCAGAGTACAGCCCTGTTGTGCAGTCTCTGACCAGAACAGAATTCAACCACATTATCTTCCTCACCCATATCCAATGATCTTCACAAAAAAGGCCTTCTGTCCACTGATCTCATGGTGACCATAGCTTCAATTTCTTCTCCATGTCCAGCAATTTGTGAGTTTGTGTCCCAAGTCATCGGCACTGGCAAGGTCATGGGGACCGTTGTCAGATGGGTGTGATGGAGTTCTCTGGAGGGGGGAAACTCACTCACACTGGCTGCACCACTGAGCAAATGCTGTTGTCAGAAGGTAGTTTAGTTAGGGTGTCATGCATTACGCTAAATCAGAACAGGCACCCCTGGATACCACCAAAGCAACTCAGAAGAAGTGCAGTGAGAGTCTCCTCTGGTGGGTGCCTCACGTCAACTTGACATTGATAGCTTCCAGAGGACTACCAGGATAAACCTGGGGTTGTGGAAGACGAACTGGGAATGAGTGGTGTGGGTGTCAGCCTACAGTAGTGGTATGAAAAAAAAAAAAAAGGGATGCAAAAATAGCAGCCCATGAATTCAGCCATCTTATGAGCTGCTAAAAAACCCTGACTTTTTATTTGTGTTCATTCTGTTTTTATCTATATATATGTATTCAGGAAGTGTACCAGTCACAAACACTGAGACGGTAACAGACAAAGTAATTGCTGAACACCTTTTGCCGCATTTCCACAAAGACTTACCTTTTCATCTTTCAAATTGCAAAGGGCCCCAAATCATAATTTCTTTCCCCTTTTGTTCCAACATCTAAATTTCAAAGTTTCATTAGGCAAACTTGCATTTCTACCAAGATTTACATTTCATCTTTCATATGATAAAGGGCCAAAGACAATTATTTTTTTCCCTTTTTGTTTCAATATCCAACTTTCAAAGTTATCATGATTTCTTTCCCCTTTCGTTTCAATATCCAACTTTCAAAGTTATCATGATTCTTTCTCCTTTGTTACAATATCTAACTTTCAAAGTTTCGCCTGGCAAACTTGGTCTACTAAGCGAAATCAGTGAAAGCTGAAGCAGACTGGAGTGATTACAATAAGGAACTATACATAATTAAACTTAGATACAGACTGTGTGTATGGTAATGAAACCTAATGTCAAGCACTCCTGCATACCTGCTGAATCTTTCCAAAAGCATTCTACACAGAAACCAAAAATAGTTACCTGTCTATGCTGTTGCTGTTGATTAAAACAAACAAAAAAAAACCCCACATTATATTGATTCTTTAAAATTTGTCTACATTGTGCCTTCTTTTCAGATTTTCAAACCAATTCTTATTGTTAATAATGCAACTGTCTACATACATGGCACCCATTATGAGCCAATACAGAAACAACAAAGCAGATACTATGAATGTGAGTTGTAACAACTGCAAATGATGTGTCAATGTACAGTACAGGATGCACATGGCAGCAAACAATGTGAATCATGTACAAGAACAGAAGGATGAATGTGAGCGGTGATAAGATGGGGAATAGGGAGAACATGGAGGAGGGGGGGAAGAGGGGTAAGGTAGTGGGAGGGAGAGGTGTGGATGGAGGCTGTCTCCTACAATAATCACTGTTGTGCAGTGGTGTGCTTTGGCCAACAATACGGTCACCAGACAGCACACAAATACACAGTGACATGATAAAAAATAAAGAACTATTTTTTTTTCTGGTTGTGTACAACCAACACACAGCACCCACAAAGTGTACAATCAACATATAACACCATTCCATCTTTTGTAACACATATGCACACGCACATACATGCGCAAAAAATGTGCACTCACACACACACACACACACACACACAAACACATTATACATGTACATTTGTCAGCTGTAACTGCATGCCAAATGAAAGGCCATGTCTCGTATACTTAGAAAATGTACATGTAATGCTCATGATATATGCAACAAACATATGTAATAAATCTTACGTCCTATGAGAGACATACATACGATCACGCAAGCATGCAAGCATGTGCACACCCTCACACAATGATTAAAGTAAATGAGAAGATGAGATTTTAAGTAAACCAGTGTTAAAATTAGTTTTTTTTGGCCAACTTAAAAAAAAAACTAAACACCAAAAAAAAAAAATAGATAAATAAACACCACAAACCTTTACAGTTAGTACTCTAAGTTACTAATAACACAATATCCTATGACAGAAAAAAGGTTATGTCCACATTATTCAGAAAAACTTTCCAACCCATCGCACAACCAAAAATTGCTCATGTTAGTACTTTGATCATTCACTGACACGCCATCCACACATGCATATTACAAATAAGCTGCTTTTTTCTTTACTAAAACCCTTAAACAACACTATTTAAAGATTATCCTTTCAGATGTTTCCATCATTTGGACATCAAATTAGAACTTTCTGACTGAAATTTTTTTTTCAACCTGAATTTAACGCTTTTCCCTGTCGTAATACTCACAAAATGCCCCTTCTTTTTCCACATACTAAATGATTACAAAATTAAAAATGACAGAGATGCTGAAGGAACTATGCAAAAAAACACAAATTACACAACAGATAAAGGTGAACAGCACTGCAGACTATACCCAACAAAAATCATTGCATGTGTATATAACAAGCAGACTGCATTAAATGCCTGAGTTTTTTGGAACTACTGTCTATCGTCAGCTAACAATCAACAAGATTCCTAAACTTCAGCTGCAAAATTAACTTTTTCAGACTACAGGTCTCTCTTTGGAAATGTCATCGATTTGAAAATTGTTCTTCAGAGTCAAATGTATGCCACCCACCCCCCCACCCCTCCCCTCTTCCCCCCAAAATGCAGAATGCATACTCTCTCCACTATCTTTAAGATTGCAGACTGAAGCTGATTTTGAATTGGTCTGATAAAAGGCAACTGGCTATCTTGGGATTCAGGAGACCAACGTTGTGTCAAACAGTTTGGGGCCATAAGGCTGATCATGACCCCAATGCCACAGAAGACGGGTCTTTTCCAGACATCAGTAGTGTGAGGTCTGTTCTGGACATTAGTTCAAAACTGGTCTGCTCCACATATTAGTAGTATACCGGTCTAGTTCGAAGAAATCAAATGAAAAACGCATGCAATCTACAGAAGAATGAATGGACATCAGATTATAAAGTATGAATACGTGGAGCATAGAATCACTCACACTCCGATCATGAGATGCTGAAATTTCCCTTTACGATCCTCCCAATAAAGATTCCCTCCCTTTATACACTTATTTCTCAGGAATGTTTTTGGCTTTGACTGTAGTACATTTACCTCCAGTTTGAAATGAATCCCTGTCCAAAGTCTTCTCTTTTTTTTCCTGGATATTTTTCTCTTTGTGTACAATAGCTTTACTTCTCTAAAGATTCCCTTCCTTGAAAGACTTGTTTGTCTGGATTATTTTTGTCTATGCTAGACAGATCTCTCAACACAGACTCCCTCCTTTTAAAAAAGACTTTTTGGAACAATTTTATGTTGATGCAAGATCTACTCCCTACCCTCATCCTCAAGAATCCATCCTTTTCAAGACTAGCTTTTCTGGCTCATTTTTTTGTCTGTCTGCTCTAGACTTACCTTCCAACAAAGATTCCTTCCCTTCAAACACTTGTTCTTTGGAAACTTTTTTTTTCATCTATACTTCATTTACCACCCAAATAACGATTCCCTTCAAAAATGTTTATATTCGCTTCAAAAAATGTTTTTATCTGGAACATTTTTGCCCATATAAGATTTACACCCCCCCCCTCCCCTTCTAAAAGTTATCTCCCTTTAAAGGTTTTGTAAAAAAAAAAAAATCTGTAGCATTTTGTCTTTGTCAATACCACACTGACCGATCAATAAAAAGTCCATCCTATTAACCCTTTCAACCCTTTGAGTTTCCAACCTGGGCAGCCTCTCATGCCCGGCCAGTTTGGGCAGATCTGCTTGAACAAAAGTTATGCTTCGTTTAAACTTTTAATATCTCAAAAAATTTTTTTTTTTTTTTTTTTTTTTTAGCAAATGGCTAACAATTTCATGTGATAACTGCAAAAGAATAGCGATTAAAATATTATGATTTCGATGCACATATGGGGTTCTGACACTGCCAAACTCAAACATTTGCTTAATTCTGTGCATAATTTCATTTCTGAATGTAAGCAATGCTTACCAAACTAAATTTTCAAATTACTCAATGAAATTTGTCATGTCTATGAGGAAGGAAGTTCTTTGCCAGTCAGTTCCATTTCTGCTGTTACAGCACAGGCTGAGAATGAGATGATCAGTGGCACCAAAACAGCATTCAGGCACACCCAGGGTTGAATGGGTTAAAGATTTGTTTTTATTTCTGGAACATTTTTGCTATTGCCTTTGCTAAATCTGCTTTCTGTTAAAACTCCCTCCCTCCAAAAGCCTTTCAAGGATTTCCATAGATTGTTATGGGATGGTTCCACTGTATCATGTATGTGTAATAATTGTTCCATACAAACTCTGCTAATTACAAGAATGGCTGTGCCTGCTTTCAAATACTTTACCTATGAAATGTGAAGGGTACACAGAAAGATACAAGATGACAGACCACACAGAGACAGACACCCACCGATGACACATTCGGTCCTGAAAAAATAACTGACCTACTGCCATTTACTGTGTAAACTTAACCTAGGAATGTGTACTTCAGGAGCCAGACCAAAATGTCATCAGATCACATTTCAACCCAAGCAAACTGGCAGCATTGTTCACTTACTCTGGTTTCAGAGGCCTGAAAAGAAAGTGAATGATATTTATGAAAAAAATATTATAATATGTGAAGCTTAAAAAAAAAAAAAAGTTTAAAAAATTACAAAATTTTGATACTGTAGAAAATATTCAAAACTTGTCCCAGACCATAAAACCCTTTTCTGATTTTTTGAGAAGAAAAAAAAAAGGAAGATGCATCATTATGACTTCACAATTGGCTTGAACTCAAAACCAAAATTATGGTTCGCTAATGTTTGAATTGTGCTGCAAAGATGACAAGGAGCTCTTCATCCATATACTTACCCTAGCCATTACCATGTTCGGAACCTCAGTGATCTTCATTGCACAAAATGACAAATCCTTGTGTCTACTGAAGAGTGTTGAAGAGTTTTACCATTCAAAACTTGCAGTAACATCAACAGCCAGTTGTAATAACCTACAGTACACAAGTCTTTGAATTACTCAGTATTTTCTGAAGATTAAAGGACTATACAATGCACATGTTCTTTTCAAAATAGATGGGCCCTGAACTTCAGGACTGTGAAAATTCTTTTATCAAAGAGTTGATTCACAACTTCAGAGGAATACAATGCCCACATCATCAATAAAAAGGTTTTTTGGACCTCTTCGTGTAATTTCCCTATCTCAATCTCATCTGTGTTTTGGAGAGAGCCAAACTATCTAGCAACTGAACCAGCCCTTTGTGATCACTGTTGAACCTACTAAACTCTGTGCTTTCAGCAGTGAGTGAGTTCAGGGTAATCTGATTCCAAATTAGTACACTAGTCAGCTAGTCTGATATGCAAACTGAACCAGCCCTTTGTGATCACTGTTGATACCTACTAAACTCTGTGCTCTATCAGCAGTGAGTGCAGTTCAGGGTAATCTGATTCCTAACATTAGTACACTAGTCTAGCTAGTCTGACTTCATGCAGAAAGCATGCATCTTACAGCAGAATAATCCTCCAGTTACAAAGTATAAAAGATCAGCAAGGCAATGAAAGGACCCCTTTCTACAACACTTAACTACTTCCGTGAAACCTTCCATTGACCACCCTCCAAACAAAGACTCCCAATGAAAAACAGGCCTGTAAACAACTGGCCAGAGCTTTCAGCTGTGGAGCAGAAAGTATGAATTACCTTTATGGGATCTGATTTTTCAGACTTTAAACAAAACCCTCTGTAACCACCCACCAGTAAAGGGGCACTTGATTCACTTCAGGTAAAGTTAAAGCAGCAGGAAACAAAATTTAGGATGAACCTCTCACAGTTCACTGCCCCATGGCCATCAGGGGGTGGGACTTTTCACCTTTCACAGTACTTAGAAAACTCTAGCTTTTACCAGATAACATAAGGTGACCTCTAATATACAGGCTATTGCATGTAGGTGTGGATAATCAGAACACTGAGAAATTGCTCCAACATCTGGTGTCTGATCAACAAATGTTCTGACCCCCCACAGCCTACGCCTTTGTATCAATTAGCACGTTCACAGCATTTTGACAACACTACTGGTCACCATTATTAGCAGCCCACACAGACTGGCCTGCATTATTTACATCTATAGCTTTGTCAATAATAAAGTGCTAACAGCTCTAACAAAGAGTAAACTTCTGTATCAATTATGTTTGAGAGCACCAGATGCTAATTAACCACCAAAAACAGAGTCAACAATGATCATTCTAAGAATATTCTTGTGCCTGTGTCAACCTGCAACTCATTGTTACAGATGTTCAAACCCATAACCCCTCATAGTGATCCATGACAATGATGTGAGCTATCCTCCATGAAATCACTGATCAAGTGCCTGTGTGTGGACCCCCACAATGCACTATACCCTTTTATCAATTAGTATATGTACATATGCAGCATGCATGATGCCACCAATTGCCCAGTCACACACTTAGGGTTATTTTCTTATTAAAATCATTCCTCAAATCATTTAGAGAAAAACAAAGGAGAAAAAAAAAGGGTGAAAATTACCGATTTTTTTGTGACCTTGATTGTCCCATGAGTAAGACAATAACAAAAATATCCACTAATTTCATGACATTGTAACAAAACAATGGATCATACATATGAAGACAGTCAATGAGTCATTAGAACTCTTATCCTCTACACCCTGTCTTTGTCAGTATACCCAGGCAAATTTCTGAGCACTCACTCTCAGAATGCGCAGTTCCATTGGGTTTGTTTTTGTTTTGTGTTTGTTTTTACAAAGACATTTCTTGCCAATGGTTCAAACCAAAGATATTGTTGTAAGCGGGTAATTTTTTGTTTAAGATATAAGATGTTGTTAGATGATAGTTTAACCATCTCTGTTGCTGGATGGAACAGAGGAAAAGTAAATACATGTTTGTAATGATGATGATAACTATGTCACCAGCACAATAACCATTCCAACAAAAAAAAACTACAACACAACTTGGCCTTTAGTTCTACACAATCACTGTTCAGCAGTTGCATGCTATTTCTAAACACCGGATGACGATCCTATGGCTTTCTGTTTCAACACCATGAATTAGAAAACACAATAAATGCTTCAAACACAGACTTCCTCAACGAATCTTTGTCCACCATGGTGGGTCAGTAGCCATCCAGTCATGCTGTTTATAGACCAGCAAACTATATACAGCCTTTAATAGCCATCATGTGCCACCTTTCAGGTAAAATAATCACATCTAGGCAGCAATCATCACTTTCATTTCAACTGCCTCAATACACATCATGTCTCATTTTACAAAGCAGAAACAAGAGCATTAGTGGCTTATGCTAACAGATCCGATTCATTTATGCCACATCTTTAATTGGTTTTGGACCCATATTTCTTCCTATCCTCCTCCACTGGATCATTTTCTACTTTCAGAACTTTCCTGAGTATAATGTACAACAGGTGTGGGTTCCTCATGACCATCTGGATCACTGCAGTGGTCTTTGGGTGCAGCAGAAACAAATGTTCATTTTCTTTAAGAATTCAACAGATTGATGGCTCTCTTTTCATCACACTTTTCCATGATCCAATGAAGAGGAAAGGCTGGCCACTACAGCTAAGCTAAATAGTATACTGGCCCGATGTTTCCTAAAGTTTTGACACGCGCGGAGAAAATGTATCTTCCAGTTGTACTGGCCACCAAAACAGGCGAAACAGGGCAATCACAACTGATGTGACTTGCTACTATGGAACACACTATACTATAAACACTGTTGTCTTTTTGTACCTTAAACCCGCAGATAATCTGCAAAGCAGCATCTAAAAGGAGTAAAAGGAGACTCACATTTTATGGAAAGTCAATGTGACTTGTATCTAGCTGTCATCAATAATAGTGGTGGGGACGCCAAAAAATAGGCATCATAGAACTGGAGAGAAGAAGCTGGGGGGGGGGGGGGGGGGTGTTGTCTGGGAAAGAACATGTTAGCACAGAACAGGTCATTTGGCCAGGTCAGTGCCCTCGCACCTGAGTTTCACTCTCTTCACATATAAGGGAAAGCTGGCTGAATGGCATCACACACTACAGGACAGCAATGAAAACCACAAAAGCAGGTCACCCACCAAGGCATCATAACTGTTCACAGAAAATTTCAATGCATTCTCAGGAGAAAAAAAACACCAACCAACCAACGAACCTAGCTGTCCAAAGCGCAGCTTGCTTTCAATGGACGTATGACAAATTTCAGAGGGGCAGATAAACCTACAAACATGTCTGTCAATTCTCAAAAACATCTTTCTTTACGAAGAAATTTAAGTAAATTTGGCTGTTTCCAAAGCCACAGATTTTTCAACACATAATTTCCTGTTCCTTGGATATTACCCATACAATAGATTTCATATTTTTTCTCTCATAACTTCCTTCTCTGTAGTTCCAGGCCTTTCTTAAAAGAACAACTCCTATTACAGTTCTGATGCCCATTTTGTCAAGGAGTAAGCAGTTTCCTGTTGAAGTAATCCACCTGGACACTTTTCATGCACAGGAACAGGTTTCAAAACTACACCCTTTTCATAACCAAGCTAGTTACATGTCACCACTTACCTCATTGTAGAAAAAGTGGATGGTGTGCTTATTCAGTTTTAAGGAGAGCGTCTTCAAGAAAGATATATAGTACGCCATCACCTGAAAAGAAAATCTGTAAGTTTAGACAATTACATATGGTAATGAGAAACTTTACCATCTTCCTACTCTGGATGGCAAACAGATGAATTTGATATGCTGACTCATTTATTCACAAATCATTAATTTTGAACTTGCATCAGAACAGCTGACTAAGACATCAGTGCATTTGCCTATGCCTCAAATAATTAGTTTTCCTAGGAGACATCACCATCTGCACACCACTTCAATAAAATATGCTGCATCTGCCAATTGATTTGTGACAAAAAAAATCCAATACCACACAGAAAAGTATTAGTACACAGCTTACCCATGTCTGCATCAGCAGTTAGCTTTAAAACTATTAACATACAAAACAAGATTCATTTTTGTTTTTCAGGTTATATTACTCACCTCTTCATCAGAGAAATCGAACTTGTGGACAATAATTGAGTTGATGTGGTTGTTGGACAGCAAGTAATCTGTGGGACACACACACACACACACACACACACACACACACACACACACGCACATATGCACACACCTCTCACTGTATGTGAGCTTCACATTTCTTGAGAAAGACCAAGAAACCAAAATAGCAAAGAACTGTAAGTCACACAAACAGATATGATTCACGAGTGTTTAGGAACATGGATGGTTGTCCAGTATTCATGCCCTATCTCACTAATAAGAACATGGATGGCTGTCAGGAACTCATGCCCCATGTCAGTGTCAAAGAAGCAAAAAAAGATTTAACCATGGATGTCTCGGCCTTGAAGAAATGTGGTCTGTCTTTCCATGAAGGCATGGAAATTCAGCCAATACACACTTTCATGTTTGGGTACACGGCCAGTTCACAAGTAAGATGTCTATCACCATAAAGAAAAGATGATACTGGGAGTATTAGAGTACTCACTCTTCACACTTGACAGAGCATGTTCTTTATCACCACAAGGATAAACACACACACACACACACACACACACACACACACACACACACACACACACACACAAAAGCATCAAGACAGAGCTCCACACAAACAGAAAGAGCTAAAGATGAAAGTGAAGAACTTCAAGAAGCGAGAGAAAGCACGTCAGACACACACCACACACAGACAGTGAACAAACAAGAGTTCTCTCCCCCAACATCAACAGCCTTCCACTTCTCATTCTAGATAACTAGTATTACTCTTTTTTTTTTTTTTTTTTACTAGACCTGCTACACACAAAGCCTACACAGAAACAGTACACACAACAAAGATTTTCATGAAAATGTATCTCACAGAGCGAGGTCTCATTGCGGATGTTTTTCAAGAGGATGTTGAGGGTCTGAAGCAGCTGAACACAGATGTAACGCCCACACCTCTGCTGCAGATAGCGCAGGAAGAACGACAGCATGTTCTTCTCCAGAAAGAAGCTGCAGCAAGAGGGTCAACTATTTCAGGTTCTTTCCAATCAAGCCAGCATATTTTCTTAACTGTACAAACAATGACAAACTCCACGCATAATGTCCCATTTCCATTTATATTCAATTTGTGACTGAACACACAGAAAATTTGTGACTGACTCTTGAAAATGTTATTGCTATACATTCACACTATCTCAGATTCACCTAATTTCTTTGGGTCAATTCCTGAAATGAATATGCACTTTCTTAAAAAAAAAAACAACAGAAATATGATAGAGTCATGTTTGATAATATAGATTAACCACTATATAATGAGGTAATATATATTTAACACACATATATATATATTTTTTTTTTTTTTTTTCTTTTTTTTTTTTTTTTTTTTTTTACTCATGTCTATCAAATTTTATGCTCTAAAATCCAGTGATTACATTACTTACTATGCACTAGACACATGCCCTAGACCCTTAGCCATGGAATGAGTTTGCGGGATACCTCCCTCAAGAGAGCGCCATCGCATGTGTCAAACAACTATCCTCATAAATTCGCCTGTATCAACACCTTTGACATAAGTTCACCCTAAGCATGGATATGGAAAGGACATCAAAACTGATGTCAGCATCAAAGCAAAAGGGGGAAAACCCACAGAATTTGAGACTCTTCTGTTCTTGTTGACAAATGAGGATGTCAATGTCTATATATGATAGAGTATAAACCAGGCCAACATCAACCAGGCCAGACAGCTATACAGACACTTCTTGTGCTGGCCAGGAAATTTTATCAATACTCAAAAGACATGTGCCCCTTAAGGGGATGAAACTCAACTGCGTGGTTTCAGTCTTCCCATCTGAGCCCACAGCACACTTAACTCTGAGTAAAAGCTGGTGGGGGAGCAACAACAACAACAACAAATCCAGAAACAAGTGCCCCTGATGGAAAACAAAAGTGCAGCCTCCTAGCCCATAGCTACACAATGCTTACCATTGCAACAGGTGGCTGGTAAGGGTGAAATCTTCATGTCCTGTTCACAGTGACCTCACTTTCAATTTACTTTCCATGTCCATGCCCAAGATGAAATCAGAGAATGGGACAGGAAGAACAACAAGTGTTCTGTTTACATTGCTGCTTTCCATCATATCTGCACCATTCACTAACCAGTAGGTAAAAGGTGTGCCACCGCACACAAAAGGGCAACGATGTTGCTGCCATGAAAGTGTTGATTACAGCTGTTCAGTGGGCAATGAAAATACTGTTGGTGCCCATCCCCTTCTCAAGTATCCTGGCACTTGTTTGGTATTTTCATGTTATCCATGATCCACCAAACACTGACAGGTTCCTAGATCTTAAATATGCTTATGATATCTGATCTTCTGCATGCAAATACAAGCAAGTCTGCTCACACAAGTGACCTGCCATATATGGAAAAATCTTGCTCCAAACTTCACCCACCCTTCTACTTTGCTAAGTTCACCAGCTCCTTACACTTGTCACAACCAGCAATAGGGCTATTCATCATCTCTTTTCCTAACCCCTCTCCCTTTCTCTTCTCTCCTAGTCACACACACACACACACACACACACACACACACACACACACACACACACACACACACACACAGTGCATGCTATTATAATGCAGGCCATACCATTTTACTTTTAGTTTTATCATAGTGTTGGGATACAAATCACAAACTATAAGAGAATGTTGACAAAATCCAAAAGCTGGAAACTGAGCAACCACAAAGCCATTTGAAACATGGGACAGTGACTTACACAAAAGAATCAGAGACAGTTTAACACATCTTGCCCACGCCCTCGGTGGTAACTACATTAAAAAAAATAACTGGATTAATAATATAACACATTCAGAGAGGTGCTAGTCTCCCTTGAACAATTTCTTCATCAGCTACTACTAATTTCAGTAGTTCTCTGAACAATATCAGATGTACTGTGATATTGAAAGTCACAGATACGCAAATACACAAACAAAAAACACTTGGACAACTTTCTTGCAGAGTCAGCAGGCAATGACAATGAAAAGTATTTGATCAGAAAACTGATGACAAATGCTTTTGCTCAAATCGTACTTAGGTCTGTGAAGGCGGAGGTATGAAAAAATAATTAAAAAAAAAAAAAAAATCTGGGGCATACGACTAATCTTAATTCACAAATCTCTTTGGCAAATGCCTCACAAAGTCTAGTCACATCATTCAGATTGCCATGAAAAATCATCAAAGCAAACTTTTCACAATTTGACCCAGTGGTTTTTGCTTCCAAGACAGGGACACAGATGTTTGTAATGTACCATGGTGGGCTGCTTTGCAATGTTCAGACAGTACACTAACATATAGTAACAATTCTCAAGAACTCAACTTCCATGGTCTTTTTCACAAACGGACAGCTCTGGAGTACACAACAAATTCAGTAGTTTACAACAGACAAACTGTAGTACTTAGTAAGCAGCTTTGTACATGTAATGTTTTCCTGAAATACGACAAATAAGCATTTTGCACCACAGCTGTATGTTTATAAAGTAAATTCACTGGATTTTGAATTGAAATCCTGAAAGGAAAAAAAAAAAAAGCATAATGCACAATAAAGTTCTTTTTTACGTAAATTGTAATCATTCATAAGAAACACAAGAATCTACGTAAGAATCTATGTACAGTAACAACTGGGCAAGTTGTACATACTCAAAAACACTGCTGTCATTCTGATCACCCCAAATCAGGATCTCAGAGATGGACCGAAGGGTTTCCACAAGAAGGCTGCGGTTCTGCTCAGTCACTTGCTGGTTCTTACACAATAAGTTGTACAGATATCTGAAAATAAAAAAAAACAAACAAAATCAGCTGCACAAATATACCATCCAATACACTATAATTCATACTGAATAAATGAAACTGAATAAAAATCACAACTGATGTCAATCATCTCCATACCTCAGTATCCTCACTGCAGTTCCGACAACAAATCAAAACTCTGGAGATGAAGTGCAAGATCTTGAACATCTCATGCAAATATCACACTAAGGTTTAAACTAAAGGTAAGGTCCTTTAGCCAAATGGGGGGTGGTTATACATGTATACAAAGGGCAGTGATGTTTGCGGTTCTCAGAGTCTGGGAAATGGCATGATGGAACTTGGAAGGCAGATCCCTTCACTCTCTGTCTGTTGCCTCAAACTTTTAAACCACCCTGATCTGAATCAGCCACCCATTCACTTCTGCTTGGACAGAGTGGGTTTTCAAGGCATTCAAAAATACACCCCATGAGTAATTTGAACTCTTGACGGTCATGTCCGCAGGCAAACTGCTTTACACATCTGACTTTGCTCCTCTCTTACAAATGTGAAGTCTGCAAAAGAGCTACTCAAATTAATCACTGGACTTGATCATTCACTAAAGTATCTGCAGCTTATTGAGTTTTCATCAACTCAAGAACACTTTCACTTATAATAGAAAAAAAAAAATCAACAACAATTTACCAATTCACACTCACTGACTCAGTCGATACAGCTACAACAAGCAACTGACAATGTTGCGAACTGTATATTTGCTGAATAATTTAAAATCAGTTCTACTTTGATTATCATATCATGAACTAACCTATCATAATTACTGACTTTTGTAGTCATAAAAGTCAGCTATCAAACAATAAAAAGCTAGTAAAAACAATTGGAGGAGGTGGGATATGTTTGCTTCTTTAAAGAAGGAAAAAAAAAATGCTCCCCAGGCACTGGACTGGCAACAAACTGTTGCGCTGCTAACTTATGTGCATCCTACATAATAATGACAGCTAAGACGAGTGTTCAGGTATATGGAGATCTAGAGCTTCTCCCCCAGGCACTGGATTGGCAACGAACTGTTGCGTTGCTAACTTGTATGTGTACATCTTACAAAATAATGACATCTCAGGAGTGTTTAGAGTGTTTAAAGTGCTTGCTTCTCCCCATCCCCTGCCAAAATCCCACTAAAAGATAATGATTCACTGTCCGGTTTAACAGTGACAGATCTGGCTGATAAACACTGTATTATAACTGGTAAGAAAGGTATCTGTTAACTCCAAGTTCAAGGGACTTGGATTTTGTTTCAATTCAGTGATTGCTAAATGTGGAGTAGCTTAATTAGGTTCTGTAGAAGCAACTGCAAAGCTGCCAACAATCCATTCGCAGCTGCGAAGCTGCCAACAATCCATAAAAAAAAAACTCATATGACAGAAGGATCCTGTTTTGGGGTAAACACTCTTGACTCTTATTCTTTATTAGAGAAAAGAGGCAAAAAATATTAGCAGAATATACTGAAGCTATCATGGTTAAAACTAAATAAAAAAATGTAGGAGAGCACAATCTGGATTTAACAGAGCAATTTGGCCCTCTCTCCAGCTTTTTTTTTTTCCATAACTCAATCAACTGTCTTTGTTAACACTATGCAACAGTAATATTTACCAAGTAGCAACCCTAATCTTTGTTCTTTTAGTGTGCTATAGCAAGTTATATACACTTCACTTGTCAAAGGCTGAATGCATACAAGCATTTTAAGTGAGAAAAATGTTTTCAAGTGAACATATGAAAACTCTGAACTTACTGTTTATCACATTTAACAAAAATTTCACAATGCCTTCAAGTTTCAAGGAAATATGCGATCTAAACATTCAAATTTATATATATATATATATAGAGAGAGAGAGAGAGAGAGAGAGAGAAAATAGACATATATATAGATATATATATATATTCATAGTGCGACATAGAAATAGACATATATATAGATATATATATACATATTCATAGTGCGACATTCTTAATTTTCACATTACTATTTTTTTCAGTAGAAGTATGACATTTCACATTTCCACAATACATTTAATTTTCTAATGAGTCGAGGAAAGTAATTCTTTCACTAGTTTCAGTCCATATTTAAATTTGCATGGCGGAAAAAGGCAATTCTATTTTCAGGGACTGATTTTGCTTACAGGGAAAGAAAAAAAGAAGAAATCCTACAATTCACTGACACTATTTTACCCCACATCACCCTCTCTGTACGTTCTTACTTAGTATAAGAGCTCTGATGTTTACCATTGATCAGATTTTTGCTTCCCATTTTCAAGGTAGCCACATTGTTTATTCAGCTAATGTGCTCTGGTCTGAAATGATGTCTAACTCTAAAAACATCACACAAAATACCATGTTTCTCATGTTTACGTCATCCATCTCTTCAGCATACAATAGCCTAATGTATACGGATGTATTAAGATTTTGTGTTCATGCAAGTCTCATCCGAATATTGAAGGAATGGAGTCTTGTGCCCTGATATCCCAAGACAAAATCTCTTCCAACCTGGCTCTTTTGAGTGAGAATTTACTGACTTCAGAACAAGAAACTGATGCCTTGTTGACTGGGCCAACCAGCCTTCCAGTTACATCCTCTTTCCCTCCCATCTGCTCCATATTACACTAAAAAAATCATTTTGTTGCTGTTGTTTCCTATATTAAATTTATTCTTACGAATCTTAAATAAATGTTAGTGAACCCCCAAGAGAAACATGGATAAACGACTAAAAACGAGTCACAAGACAAAACACAATGCGTTTCGACCTCTTAGTCTTCTTCAGGCAAGACACAAAACAATACGTACATTTTCGTTGTCCTATTTCTTTGTGTCTTGCCTGAAGAAGACCTAAGAGGTCATAACGCGTCGTTTTTTTTGTCTTGTGACTCATTTGTTGACGTTTCTCTTGGCGGTTCGCTAACATTATTTAAGATTTTTTTTAGATTTCCGCCTGCAGTCGTCTCACTTTGTAACTTATTCAAGATTACGAGTTACAAATCATGGTATGCACTTAAAGTGTAGGTAGCCCTTTAATCATTCCTTGTTCGTTTCTTTCTAACTCTGAACACTTGCCATATATTTTAATATCTGCAAGATTTATTTGATACCCCATGCTTGTTGAAGGGTCTGTGCAGGTGCAACTGGTTTACAGAGCTGCAGGAATAGTAGACACTGAGAACAGTACTTGTGTTCCCACTCTACATGTACTAACACAGGCATGTTTGCCTTCATTAAGCACATGGTGTCATGACTGTGCTGTATTCAGCAATAATGACCGGTGTACAAGTCAGGAAATCATTATCTAGTAGCAAAATGAGATGACTGCACGCAGAAATCTAAATTATGAATTTGAAATGTTAATAATATGGCCTACTTTTTCTGGTGGTGCATCATTACTAACATTCCAAATTTAGAAATCGTAAGTTTACATGTAGAGGGAAATATAAGAATATTATCACATGAAACAGGATGATTTATAAACACAATTAATTTAGAAAATGCTGACTATTTCGAATGCATTTGATGCCCAAATTTCTTTGAGTATGTTAAGTGCAGTTCATCAAGTTCAACACATACGCCAATACCCAATACTGCCACTGATCCTGTCCTACTTGAGCCGTAACGATACAGTTATGAATCCTATCAAAGCAGTAGTTGTACAGCATTGAGTACATTTTCTTCTTTTTTCATTTTTGTTGGGAAATTGGGGCAACTGGTCATAACCTTCACTGACTGGACTTCGTCACTTTGGTGGCCTAGAAATTTTGTCGCCCATCCTATTTTTAACACCCCTTAAGCCCCCCTGTTGTTGTTCAATTGTAAGTGAAGAAGCTCCTCCTCTCTATCATGCTTTCTAAAGGAGGTGAAAAAGGAGGGCAGGGGGCTTCAGTAGGAATGGGATTTCGATTTTTTTTTTTTCCCAACATTTGGCAACCAAGAATAAAGAACATACTCCTTGAGACATGAAGGGAAGAAGTGTGCCCCATGCAAAATCACATACTGGCCATCGTGATGTTAAACTAATTTAGCCGCTTCCAAATCGACAACCATCATTGGTGTCAAGTGATCATGTCAATGCCATCAGGCGCACATGTACGTGACGTATCACAATGACTCGGGTCATTAAGTCTACTCGTTTACGTTTGTTTGTTTAACTCAAATAAATGGTCCCAACTAGAACTTAATTGTTAGTTATTTTGTGACTGACATTAATGATCCATACAGCACAAAGTAACAACGAATCATTCGATAAACATGATGCTGGTTGAAAGCATACAAACGGGCGATCACAAAATGTCGAACCACAACATCGATCGATGAGCGACCTACTTCAGGTGTTCCAATGAATGAGGGTTTTTCGGCTTCCAAAGGGCTCCTGACAGCCACGTCTTCTGTTTTGAAAACATATTTTTGTAGACTGGTAAACAGTTCGGCAGACGGTAATCAATTTGTCACTGTTGGTTCCAAACGTTGCTTTTTTTTTTTCCTCTCACATCATCTGGCTGGGCGGATCAAGTTGTCTTCCATCTTGTTTCTGCCAGTTAGAGTAATATCCCTTTAGTTGACACGATTTATATAAGCACAGTTGTCACCCTTACAATCTCTGACGTCATAAGAACTCGTTGAATACTATAATAATATACAATTCAGCTGGGTGAGAACTGGGCCGTGAGGCCATTAAATGATCTTTTGATCAGACACTAAAACTGCTTAACTAAAAAGCTATCCTAAACAATCTTTTGATCGTTCATCCCGATTCTATTGTGACTTCCGGCAGTAATTTCCTATGTCTTCTTCCTAAAAAAAACTGGTTCACTCAAAAATGAGCAGGTCACCGGCGCGCATGTTAAAAAAAAGAAAATGCGACTCAGCCTTTTGGCCCCTGGAGCAGCAAAAATTGGCAACAAGGGGTCGCACATGGTATTTAAAAGTTTAAAAGCAATGGCCATGTTAATGCCTAGGTAACCATAAAATATATGGGGAAGTTAAAATAGAAAAGTCAATCAATATGCAGATCTCAACATTGTCTTTTCAATCTGATTTTTAAAAGAGACTGCATTTGTGGCAATCTTGATGGCACCCGGCAGTGAGTTCCACAGCCTTACAGAACTAGGATAAAATGAATGTAAATGGCTGTCAATATTTGATGCAGGTATGGCATAAGATTGACCGCCACTCCTGGTGCAATATTCATTAATACTAGTTGTTCCATTGGGATATCAATTGGTGTAGCTCTGCCTTTGAAGATGGTATTAAGTTTAATAAAAGCTCTTCTCTCTTTTAAGGGTTTCCATTCTAATTTCCTCATGTTCTTCCTAGTATTCCCTTTCTCTCTGATATGGTTCCCTGTTACGAACCGTACTGCTTTCTTCTGAATCTTTTCTAGGTTATCAATGTCCTTTAGATTGTAAGGATCCCAGACTGAGCAACCATATTCCAGCACTGATCAAACCAGTGTTTTATAGCAGTCGTCCTTAACCTTTTGGGGGCAGTCGTTGATATTCTTGTATAGGAAAGCTAGATGTTGTTTGCTTTCTTACACACTAAATTGTAATGTTCTTTCTATTTGAGACGACTATCTATAATCACGCCTAAATATTTTGCAGCTTTGGTTTCTTTAAGAATAGTATTGTGAATAGAGTATTCTGACCTAGTTGGTGAGCGTTTATTACATATACGCAACACCTGGCACTTCTGGGGACGAAATTCCATTTTCCAAGTTCTTTCCCACTCTTGTAAAGCGTTTAGATCTTCTTGTAGAATGCGTGTATCATTGTTGCTTCTGATTGTTCTATATACTAAGCTGTCATCTGCAAAAAGTCTTATAATAGTTCCAGGAGAGAGATTTCTACTTATGTCATTTATATAAATTAAGAAAAACAAGGGCCCCAGAACAATTCCCTGTGGTACACTTGACAAGACTGGTTTACAATCGGATGACGACCCTTCCACAATAACTTTCTGCATTGTCCCAACGAGGAATGATCTTGACCATATTAGTAAAGAACCGCCAATGCCGATGTGTTCTAATTTAAGTAGCAGGCCATATGGTCAACCTTATCAAAGGTTTTAGAAAAGTCTAATAAAATTGCATCTATTTGTCGTTTGTTGTTAAGACAGCTATTAAAATAATTGAGAGTTTGTTATAAGTTGAGTCTCACAACTTCTTCGCTGTTTTAAACCATGCTGGGCGTTATTTAAGAGGTCATATTTGTCAAGATGGTCCATTATGCTACTGTATATTATGTGTGTCAAGTAGTTTTGCTGATATAGATTAAAAGATACAGGTCTATAGTTCTCTGCTTTTGTTTTGTCACCTTTTTGAATAAAGGGACAATGCTAGCATCTCGCCACTCATCAGGTATTACTCCCTGGTCCAGTGAAGCTTGGAAAAGTAGTTGGTATACCTCAGTCAATTCACTGGCACATAATTTTAAGAGCTTGCCAGAAATGCCATCAGGACCAGTAGCTTTGTTTTCATTGATGTTGGTCAGTAACCTAAATACTCCTGCTGTGCTTACTTTGATATTTTGCATTTCGCGGAGCTTATCATCATCCTTTAGTCTAACATTAATTAAAGGCTTGGGATTTGAGAAAACCGAACAAAACTGATTGTTTAGTAAATTTGCTTTTCCTTCACGGTCCTGTATTAGGTTATTCTGATTATTTCTTAGGTCTGGAATCCCAATATTGTCCTGTCTCTTGCTCCTTATGTAAGACCATAATTTCTTGTTCTGATGATCACCTTCTGAAATCATCGAATTAACATAATTGGAGTGGGCAAGCCTACATTCCTTCTGACACCTTCTCTTAATATGTTTATACCTAACCAGTAATCTTTCTGAATTAGGGTGTAGTTTCAATTTTCTTAAAGAACCGATGTTTCCTTCTCAACAAACGTTTGGTTTTTGTATTAATCCATGGCTGGTGGTTCTTGCTAAAGTTATTTTAGTTGGTATGTTGTCATCCATAATAGATTCCAAGTTAGTTTTTATGCTCTTCCAGAGGTCATTGGCATTATCTTTAGCACTATGAGACCTAAAAAGAAAAAAAAAGACGACTGAAATCATGAGTATCCCTGCGTAATTTTGGTGAGTCTGCTTGGTTCCAGAGTCGGATGGTACGTTTAGGGGGGTTTCTTCGAAAAGGTTGAAAGTTGCTCTCTAAAAGAACTATGTCATGATCACCCAGGCCTGCAATTAATTCTTGATTGCCTAAAGCGCCTGGACAATTGGTAAAAAGTAAATCCAAGAATGCATTGCCACGTGTTGGTATTTCAACTGACTGCACTAATCCAAGGTCTTTTTGGTGGTATCAAAAAACTGAGAATTAATGTTTTTGCTATATTGATTACCAAGTATAGCACCTTCACGCCATTCGATATCAGGTAAGTTGAAGTCTCCATCAATCCATAATATTGCCTTCCTATTGGCCAAAGCAATGTCAGAAATGTCTTTGCAAATAGACGAACATACATTTTCATCTGAGTCTGGAGGTCTGTATATTGATCCAACAATGACAGGTCTCTTATTCTTAAAATTAATCCTACAAACTGAACTTTCACGATTTTTGTCTTGATGTAAAAACTCACTGGCTAGGTTCTTCCGAATGTGGTCTAAGTGGGTGGCTAAGACTGCAGGAGTAAGCTTACATTTGTTCCTTGAAGGTGCTGTCTGGATGGTTATTGAAACTGTTCAGAGTTTCTGCATTCACAATCTTGGTATCGAGGGAGTTCCACGTGTCAGCTACCCTGTTGACGAAAACGTTTTGTCTGATGTTGAGTTTACTGTAGTTTTTCATAAGTTTTAAATTGTGACCTCTAGTTGGTCCTTGGGTGTTGAGTATGAATGGGGAGGCACAATTGTAGAGTCCATGTGTATATTTATATACCTCTATTAAGTCTCCTCTGATTCTTCTGTAACTCATACGTATATGAACGTATATTGAATGCCCCTACACACACATTTCATGAACTCGTGAGATTGTGTCGGCCATTCAAAACATAAGATCAAAGCACAAACCCGCTCGTTTCATTACATTTCTTTAACACGGTCGAACAGCGAGCAGTCGCGATGTTTTCTTGATTCACTATGTTTGAAACAAATTTCATGAATAATTCTGACTGAGTCCGCAAAAAACAAGGACAAACACGTTACAAGACAAAACACGACTCGTTTCGACCTCTTAGGTCTTCTTCAGACAAAATAACGTTCAGGACGCTGAAAACGAAGAACGATCAATCACTTGTCTTCTCATATTCAGCGCAAGATGGGCGTTGATTGAAAACTAACTTTGAAACTGATTTTTTATTATTTATTTTTTTATTTTGCTGATTTTAGTGTTTCGGCGTTTGATACAAAGAAATTATTTATTTCCCCGTTGAACTTTCGTTAAAACTAAATAGACCTATGCCATGATAATAGCAAACTTGTAACACTTAGCCAATCAATAGATAGATGGATAGATAGATTTTATCTTTACAAAGAAGGTCCTTTCCCTTCAGAAACATGTTACGCAATCTTACAATGACATCGCAGCATGCATGAACGTCCACGTAAATCGTACAAAAACAAAATCATAGGATGCTATCAGAGTGCAAGCACGCGCGCGCGCGCGCGCGCGCACACACACACACACACACACACACACACACACACACACACACACACACACACACACACACTCACACATACACGCGCGAGCGCGCGCGCTCGCTCGCTCGCTCGAGAGAGAGAGAGAGAGAGAGAGACAATAGTCACAAAATTCAAGAAAGGGTTGCTAGCCTGCTTCCGTCATTGTTTGTTCGTGATACCTTTCAGAACTTTAAAAAAAAAAGAAAAAAGTAGGATATCAATTTAGAAATTGTCATTTGGTGATTTTGCTCTCTCTCTCTCTCTCTCTCTCTCTCTCTCTCTCTCTCTCTCTCTCTCTCTCTCTCCCTGGCTGTGTGTGTGTGTGTGTGTGTGTGTGTGTGTGTGTGTGTGTGTGTGTGTGTGTGTGTGTGTGTGTGATAGAGAGATGCTTATAACTGAATAAATTTGAAAGAAAAACTATTATAATTCCGCAGAACAAAATAGATAAATGGAACATGAATATAGAAGCGCAGTTAAGTTGTCGTTGTGTAATTTTCTTTTTTGCTCTCTCTCTCTCTCTCTCTCTCTCTCTCTCTCTCTCACACACACACACACACACACACACACACACAGAGCGCTTTTGATCAGGATGATAAAAACACATGGACCATAGGACCATGTATAATTGGTATTTGTGTGCCCGTATCTTTTATCTTTGGTCCTAAGACATGTATAACTAACTATATAAATAGTATGTAGTACAAAAGATCAGTGTAATTCGGTGATTTTAAGTATTCATAATTTTGTTACATATAGTTTTAATAACTCTTTGTACGGCAGCCATTTAAAAATGAAATTCACACCAGAGCATCTCCACTGATTGAGGAGAATACGTACCTTTCAACTGCATACATTATTTTTCAGTTACCTTCAAAATAATTGTACGCTTGGTTTCCGACTTAATTCAGGCTACTCAACATTTATATGCATAAATTTTCGACCATAGCAGCAAAAAGTCAAAAACTTCCCCTTTCCTAACTTCATCATTTCCAAATCAAACCAGTTCGACACTGATGGACAATCTGTCAGTGTTCACATTGTTGCCTCACCGACTGCTCCAGATCTATCCAGAGCTCAGGTGCCTGTTTAGAAACTACAAGTAGTATTGCTTAGAGAATCTTTTTTGCTGTTACGAAAAGTACGACGTCATTGTCAACAATATCCGTACTTTCTAGTATAGGATTTGTCACCAAAATTCTGAAGCATATTCTAATCAGAAACCGGTGTTTATTTTATCTCATTTATTTTGTTGATCTGCCTTATGATAGTCTTCTAATCTACTACAGTATTTATCTTTCTTTTCCCGGTCGACTGCTGTAGGCCCTATGTGAAATATTTTTGTTTGTCCTAGGTACTATACAATGTTTTTGTTCGTTCTTTTTTTTCAGTAATATGTTGCTTTGTTTATGGCCGACATCACATCGAATCTTTTTATCTGAATGATTTTATTTGCTTAAAAAAAATCCACAGCACAGAACGCATGACACTTTAAAAAGTTATCAAAATAAAAAAAAAAAAAATAATAATAATGATAAAAAAAAAGGTGAAAAAAGAATAGGATGCCGATGAGAGACGACACGTTTCTGACCACACCATATGTCATGTATGTCTGACACTAGTGCCGTGCTGTTATCAGTCGATGCCCGCTTTCAGCTTCCATATAATCTAGGCCGTCGGGAGGCTCAAGTCATTCCGTGAAATTCATGTCATCTCAAAATAAAGTAAAAGATTTTTTTTTTTTAATCTTAACGGAACAATGAGAGCAATCTGGGCTAATATGGGGCTTTTGAGAATAACGACACTAAAGTTCAACAGGCCCAAGAACAATTGGTTACACACTGGCAAACATCGCGAAATGGACAGCCACGCGGTTAGCACCACATTCCATCCATTACCGACTCAGTCACTTCTACATGTCTGCCGTAACTTATATTAATGAATAAGAGTGGCTCTCTACATGTCATGACCTAACTTACAAAAAAAAAAAAAAAAAAAAAACAATAAATAAAATAATAATAATAATAATAATAATAATAGGGGTCAAGGCCGGCTTCTACGATCGTGCGGTGAATGTCTGCGTAGGTTGTAATCAAGTCTGTTCTGTGTGAGACAGACCTGCACTCGGTGACAGAATCGCAGGTTCAGAGGCAGACAATCGGGCAGAAGAGATGGTCGTGGCGGGCCGGGGTCTGGAGCTCGGGAGGCTCAGTGGGGATGGGGGGATTCTAAGGTATTTTAGGGGACGATTTAAATCACACCTGATTTAATTGATTGGGGGGGAGGGGGGGGGGGGGGGGGGGGGGGGGGGAAGGAGTGTGGAGTGGGGAGCCTGGTTACGTGCGCAAATGGCGAAAGTTCAACTATGACGATGATAGTCGAAGGTGTTAGACGGGAGGAGGTGAGGGAGGCGAGAAAGGTGAGGAGGGTGGAAGTTGACGCGCACCATCCCATCGAGACACACCCGCCCCCTCCCCACCCCATTCCACACACTCCAGCCTCTTCCTCTTCGGTGAAGATAACAGCACACTGGTAGGCATTAGAGAAAACGTCCATGATGGATGAAAACCTTTTCAAAAAGGAAACGGTCGTCACCAATGGGTTAGATCTGAAGAGGCAAAGGTTACTAGCGGCCTTCCTCGGGAAGCACCTAAGGTCCTAGCCCTTTGTTATCTTCATCAACGACCTACCCAACAATGTCAAAGGATCGCGTGTGAAAATGTTTGCTGTTGACGCGAAGTTCTTCAATTGTACCCGACAGCAGACAGAGGTATGCAGGAACTGCGAGAAGAGTTAGGTAGGAGTGGTCGGACAGAAGTGGTCGCTAAACTTCCATCCACAAGACTGGAAGCAGTGTACCGGGACACATGACACAGCGGAGTGCATGGGAACACGACAGCAAGTCTGGAAGCTCAGAGTGGGCGAGCTGGAGATTCGGGCGTCTTTGTTGACTCTGAACTTTCTTTTAGAAGCCACGTAGCAAGCCGCAAAGCAAAAGCAAACGCTAAGCATACTGAGCAATGCATGTAGGCCTTTCGACCACTTTCCAGAGTCAAAAACATCAATAATGTTTGTGCAGTTTTCCAAGAGCTAATCAAAGCCTCAGTCGTACGCCCTGTTATAGGATATGAGCTGCTAAGCATTTGACAATCCTATGGGGGCAGGCAGGGGAGGGAGAGGGGAATCGAAGGCGTTTAACGTCGAGCAGTCTAAATTTAGGTTAGCCCCATCTGAAAAAACAACCGTATTTATTGAGGCTAAGTAACTGACATCGTTGTTTGTGGAGCACAGAATACGCGGGGTAGATCTTACTGAAGTAGGCTATACAAATTTCTGCAGGACTGTAACGGTATATCGCACGCAAAGTTTGACCTGGTCAGGATATCAGGTTTTCGTGGAAATTCAGCTCAGCTATTCCGAGTCCTTAGCAGTTACACCATGATATTAGAGGACACTGATCGAACTGTATCATCGGTACCTGAAACATTTTGTCCGACGCTACAGCAGCATCGGATTAACTCTCACAAGAACCGATCCGACCAAAACTTGCAGACATTGTATCTTCCAGCGTGCCAAAACTGATCAAACCCTAGTGCGCATACCGAAAGCAAAACAGTGTATGTATGTATGTATGTATGTGTGTATGTATGTATGTATACGGATCAACGAGTAGGCCTTAAGATAGGCCTCAAACGGTGCTGAAGTATAGTCTTGTTTTTGTTTTTAGAGATGGGTTCCACTTTAATGGTCTTTGTCGGTGATTACACCTCGGCATCTCCCTCCAAACTTTTTTCCTCCCTTCCTCTCCCCCTACTCCATCTAAACACCACCAGGACGACAAATCTACCCCGCTCCCAGACGCAGCTCCACTCCAACCTCTCCCCTCTCCTCACCCCTTTCTGCCCACCCGCCTCCCCGGCACAAAATGGAACCCCGGCAGTGTTTGTGGGACATTGTTACGGTACATCAATCTGCGGTCATGTTCATTCTTTCTGCCATGTGCTTTACCTATCACCTATCGCCTGTCACCTGTCCCAGAGTCTTGAAGACCTTTGGGGC
>JADBJO010000447.1:482500-502500 GCA_016801955.1 Conus betulinus
CTACCATTTAAAAGCCTATTTGAAATTACGACCGGATGACTTTCATTACATGTCCCTGGGCTAGGTCAGTGTTCGGGGGTTATATGGTCGGGTTCCAGTCGTTGTGTCTGAAGAACTACACACCTAAATGTTTGCTGAGGGTGCAAAAAAAAAAACAAAAACAACAACAAAAAACAACAACACAAAAAACACCATGAACACAGGAACTCTCACAAAGGGAGGGAGGTAAGAACAGGCAAATCCATGCTGCACTGCATGCTTCAGTTCAAAGCTATTGTACTGTGACAGAAATATGTACAATGATTCCTTTCTCTGACTGTCAGGTATTAGCAACATTCATTCACGTTACCTTTTTTGCGAAGTTGCAAACATATTGTCCTAAATAGCGAATTTGGGGAGTTTTAGAAATTTCCCTGCTTCTCTGGAAAGAAAAAGACAAATAAAAAAAGAAAAAAGAAAAGGAAAAACAAAACAACAACAACAACAACAACAAAAATCTTCCAATGTGAAACGAGACATCTTTTGTTCAGGAACTCGGTTCTTATTCTCGTAAAATCATTCTGTGCTATATGTTGTCAGCAAAGAGAGTTGAAAGGTTTTTTTGTATTCTTTTTATTTAACCACAACTTTTGAATTTGTTGGGTCTTTACGCCATCGGTGGGGTGCAAGGATTCCGAAGCGATGAGCCCAGGACACGACAGAAAAATGGGTTGTCATCTGGATTGTGTTCGCCATTTAAAACACTGCAAGATATTCAGCTTCTTCTTCGGTCTGTGGAAGAATCTGGTGGTGGTGGTGGTGGTGGTGGTGGTGGTATTGAGAGCTTAACCGTCGATAGATGTATCATGTAGCTTTGAGCGTAGTAAAGAAAACCAAAGTTTTGGGCCCAGTCTGCATCTGTGGACATAAACCAGCATCCGTGCGTATCATTACACTTTTGTGTTTAAAGACCTGGGTGGGCGGGTGGGTGGGTGAGGGGTGGGTGCGATAAAACGTCTGAAGTCTGAAGTCTAAATTAGGCCTTTTACATTACCACAAGACACGTCACCCCGATATTTTCTTTAAAAAAACAACAACAACAACAACAACAACAAAAAACAGAGTAAAGCATTAAACTCGCTTTTCGTACGAAACTGGTCAGGCCAACGCGGATACTGGTAACCGAATCGCGGTTTTCCTGATCTGGTCTAATGACTGAGTGTGTGCACGTGCGCCTGATGGGTCACGTGGTCTACGCACGTGCGCGGACCACCTTTGCGGTTGTAAATGAGAACGGCAAATACTCGATTTCCTTGTACGACTTGAACGATTAGTTTGGTTTTACTCTGATATTTTTTTTTTCGCTTGCATTGAGACTGTGTGTTTTCTTCTCCCAGGGTGTGATCTTTTGGCCGCCATCTATCGGCTGGTTTGTCAGTCACCAAGGTGACGCCACTGTCAACGAACACCACCCGAACCGATTTTCAGGAATCATGGGAAAAGATGATAATGACCCCACGATGAACGCGTTAAATGTTTGTCTTTATCCAGAACAAACGGTAGACATTTTCCTAAAGTTCTCGAAAAGTAATGCATGGATCATAGTCAATGCATGCACACACACACACACACACACACACACACACACACACACACACACACACACACACACACACACACACACACACACATAAACAACACACACACACCAGCACTCTCTCTCTCTCTCTCACACACACACACGCGCGCGCGCGCACGCACGCACACACGCACACACACACACACACACACACACACACCACACCAACACCACACGCACGCACGCACAGCACACACGCACATACGAACACACACACACACAACGTAACACACACACACACACACACACACACACACACACACACACACACCACACACACACACACCCACACACACATGCGGCGCGCGCGCGCGCACATATACGTGCTACAGTGATTTGATATCGAAGAACATGTAGGATCTGGTTTTTCAAACCCGTATTGTCTCTCTCTTTCAGTCTCGTTTCCATTCTGTAGTCTTTTCGCGCACACAGTGTGAAGAGATACATGACAGTCTGTTCGTCCTTTGTTGTCCTTGTGTCTGAAATGTGATTTGTCTCGCCTGAAGGAGACCAGATAGGTCGAAACACGCTGTGTGTGTGTGTGTGTGTGTGTGTGTGTGTGTGTGTGTGTGTTGTGTGTGTGTGTGTGTGTGTGTGATTCGCCGTCGGCGCTTTCGTTGGGTGGCGCATTAATTCTTTATTATACTGGTGAGATCTGGTACAGATCTGGATCCAGTGAGATATATAAAGTTAACAAAGGTGGGAGTGTGGAGGATTGGATTCAGGGATTCAGGGAGATATATGAAGTGAACAAGGTGGGAGTTTGGAGGATCTGGATTCAGGGAGATATATGAATTTTAACAAAGGTGGAAGTTTGGAGGGTATGGATGGAGTCTATCTCGTTACAGCTTGATTGAAGCATGGCGCACGTTTGAGGAAAGCACTGCTTGTGGTTGAAGTTCAGCGATTGAACGTGGATGTTTGACTGCAGCGAAGGTCTGCGCTCTCTCCCAGTTTTCTCTTTAAGTTTGACTCTCTCTCTCTCTCTCCTCTCCTCTCTCTCTCTCTCTCTCTCTCTCTCTCTGTGTGTGTGTGTGTGTGTGTGTGTGTGTGTGTTGTGTGTGTGTTGTGTGTGTGTGTGTGTGTGTGTGTGTGTGGTGTGTGTGTTTCGCCGTCGGCGCTTTCGTTGGGTGGCGCATTAATTCTTTATTCTGGTGAGATCTGGTACAGATCTGGATTCAGGGAGATATATGAAGTTAACAAAGGTGGGAGTTTTGGAGGATTTGGATTCAGGGAGATATATGAAGTAACAAAGGTGGGAGTTTGGAGATCTGGATTCAGGGAGATATATGAAGTGAACAAAGGTGGAAGTTTGGAGGGTATGGGATGGAGTCTGTGTTACAGTTTGATGGAAGCATGGCACACGTTGAGGAAAGCACTGCTGTGGTTGAAGTTCAGCGATTAAACGTGGATGTTTGACTGCAGCGAAGGTCTGCGCTCTCCCAGTTCTCTTTAAGTTTGACTCTCTCTCTCTCTCTCTCTCTCTCTCTCTCTCTGTGTGTGTGTGTGTGTGTGTGTGTGTGTGTGTGTGTGTGTGTGTGTGTGTGTGTGTGTGTGTGTGTGTGTGTGTGGAGGAGTGGGGGGTGGGGATAGAAGTCTGTTCGTGCTTGGAACCATGACAGAAAGACAGACAGACAGACAGACAGACAGACAGACAGACAGATACACAGAGAGACAGAGAGAGAGAGAGAGAGAGGCGAGAGAGAAAGTCAAGACAGAGAGAGAGACAGAGACAGACAGACAGATAGCAGACAGACAGGTAGACAGATATACAGGCAGACAGAGAAAACTTAAATGATCGGATTGTTCGTAACTGTCGTGCAACATGGAATCGGAGAGACGTAACGTGACGGAGAATCGTTCACACCTCATGCAGGAGGGGGAGGGGGGTGGGGGGGGGGGGGGGGGGGGGGGGGGGGAGGGGGGAAGGGGGGGAGGGGGGGAGGGGTGGGGGTGCTAGCTGATCTTCTCACATTCCTCTTCATCTCCCTTGCATTATCAGGGCCACTGACAATCCGGTTCTCACGTGTATGGTCGTGTGTGGCACAATCACCAGCTTCACGTGGCAGAAATCGGCCCAGACAACCACACACACCACACCCCTCCCCAACTCCACCTCACCCTCACCCCCAATCTCCCCCCCCCCCCCCCCCCATCCTCACCAGTCCTAATTCCACCCACCTCCCCACCCCCACCCCCCGCCTACACGCAAACAGATACGCGCACACACACACACACACACAAACACACGCACGCATGCACGCACACACGCACACACGCACGCACGCACACGCACGCACCACACTCACGCACGCACACACGCACGCACGTACGCGCGCGCGCGCATACACACCACACACACACACACACACACACACACACACACACACACACACGGAAAGCAGACAAAGAGATACAAATATCAAGTGGAAGGAGGAGGGGCAGGGAGTGGGGATGGGGGTTAATGGGACGAAGGAGGGAAATACCTGTAAAGATAAAGTGGAGAAAGAAAAAAAAAAAAGAAAGAAAAAAGAAAAAGAAACATATTTCATTCTGCGATAATCAGAGCCTGAACTGAAGAGTGACGGAGTCGGGAGGATTTTGAAATTGCTCTTGAAAAAAAACAAAAAACAAACAAATCAAAAGAAATATCAAATACGAACATGCCAACATCTTTTCCTTATGGTGGCTCAGCATACGAGCAAAATTCTCAAATTCCATGATGAAAAATGCATATCTTGAAGAAAACAGAAAACATTATTGAGATAAAGCACAGTTTCCTGAAATTAATTTGTTTCTGATTCGACAAAATTCATGTCGCAGGGAACAGAGACGGTGCGTGAAAAGTGACGAGAAGAAAAAATTCTTGTCTGCACACACGAGAGAGAGAGAGAGAGAGAGAGAGAGAGAGAGAGAGAGAGAGGAGAGAGAGGGGGGGGGGGTTATTCATATGTAGGCCATGGCACCTCATTAAGGGGGATGGGTTGAGGAAACAACACATTAGAGAGAGAGAAAGGGAGAGAGAGGACAATGATTTTTTCATGTATAGGCCATGGCCTTCTTGAAGGGGGTGAGTGAACAAACAACATAGAGAGGAGAGAGAGGGGGGGGGAGTGGGGAGAGAGAGAGAGGGGAGAGAGAGAGAGAGAGGAGAGAGAGAGAGATAGAGGAGAGAGGACAATGATTTTTTCACGTATAAGCTATGGCCCCTTCTTGAAGGGGGTGAGTGAACAAACAACATATGAGAGAGAGAGAGAGAAGAGAGAGAGAGAAGACAAGACAAAATTCTTTATTTACAAGGATAGTAGATAAGCACTGACGCAAGTTTTTTTTTACATCCAGTCCGCCCTGAGTAGGGACTACAACATGCAGTGAAATGAAAATAATATGTCAGAAGCAAAAAAAAAAAAAACAAAGCGGTCATGCAATTAAAGTGGAACGTCAAATGAAAATAGAAGAGAAATGAAAACACAAAATAATAAAAAAATAATGATAATGAAAGGGAAGAAGAGAGTGAGAGGAGGGGGAGGGCTGGGGGTGGGCTGGGGGAGCATATGGAAATATACTATGTCGTACAAAAATCAGCGTGTGTAAAAACAGACAATAAAATGAATATGGCAAAATACATACAGAATTTGGAACACACACATACACGCACGCACGCACGCACGCACGCATGCACGCACGCACGCACGCACGCACGCACGTACGTGAGAGAGAGAGAGAGAGAGGAGAGAGAGAGAGAGAGAGAGAGAGAGAGAGAAGAGAGTTTTAAAAAAAGGGCACACCATATAATCATTTTTCATAAAGCATGAAAATGCGTAGAAGGTATTTAGCAAAGTGAATTTGGAATTTGGAAAAAAAAATGAATGAGAGACAGACAGAGATAGAGACAGAAAGACACAGAAAGACACACAGAGAGAGACAGAACTGGAGAGAATCAATGAAGAAATAAAACTGAAACCACTCATAGCAAAGATCATGTTAAAGACAAACACATTAATAATATGTGCAATATAACACAGGAAAGAGCTGACTAAAAAAATAATGAAACAATACATATCATATATAATTATGAGCAAAATCATGACAAGGAGATGAGACAAAGAGAGCATGTATTGAACGCGCTTGTGTGCAAAGAGAGAGAGAGAGAGAGAGAGAGAGAGAGAGAGAGAAGAGAGAGAGAGAGAGAGACAGAGAGAGAGAGAGAGAGACAGAGAGAGAGAGAGAGACAGAGACAGAGACAGAGAGAGAGAGACGGAACATAGTGCAGAATGTTGAACTATTTATAACATTTAATACCAGTGACTGATCTGGACAATCTATAGTGCAGAATGTTGAACTATTTATAACATTTAATACCAGTGACTGATCTGGACAATCTATTCTTTCCATCTGCAATCAGCCGACCAGTCACGCCTGACACGGACACCAGACACATCCTACCCAACACTAACGCAGATTAATGTTCACTCTCGTTTCCAGTGTGTCTTGCCCTGAGCGCCTTAGTGTTGAAGCCTCAGAATTCATTGCATACGTTCTTGCTTTAGTTATGGAGAGTGGGATGGGCTGGGGTGGGGGGTGGGGAAAGAGTAGGAGATCGGGAACAGATGGTAGAAAGAGGAGGGTTGGTGGAAAGAGAAATAGTATGGAGGGATGGAGGAGGGAGAGAGCGAGAGACAGACAGACAGATAGGACAAACAGACAGACAGACAGAGACAGGGACACACACACAGACACACAGACACACACACGCACGCACGCACGCACGCACGCGCGCGCGCGCGCGCGCGCACACACACACACACACACACAGATAGAGAGGAGAGATCCAGAAAGACAGACAGGGTGGGGGTAGTAGTAGTAGTATAGCAACAGCAGCGGCAACAGCAACAGCAGCAGCAGCAGAAGCAACAGTAGCAGTAGTAGTAGTAGTTGTTGTTATTGTTGTTGTTGTAGTGGTGGTGTTGGTGGTGTTGGCGGTGGTGGTGATGGTGGTGGTGATGGTGGTGGTAGCTGTCATTGTTGCAGTTATCGTCGTTGTTGTTATGATGGTGGTGGTGGTCGTCGTGGTTGTCGTTGTTGCTGTTATCGTCGTTGTTGTGGTGGTTGTGGTGGTGGTGGTGGTGGTGGGTTGTAGTTGTTGTTTGTTGCAGTTGTCGTTGTTGTGGTAGTGGTGGTTGTTGCGGTACAACAAACAAACAAGCACATAAGTGTAAAGTGACGTTATTTTGTTTGCAAAGGACACCACAAAACTCTCTCTCTCTCTCTCTCTCTCTCTCTCTCTCTCTCTCTCTCTCTCTCTCTCTCTCTTATCTGTGTATCTGTTTTGTTTCTCAGTGTAGGTACCTCATCTCCCTACTACGGCCAGCACTCACTGTCAATTGTGTAAGCAATATTTAATGTTTATCAAGAAAATGAACATTGATGGCAAAACCGTTGCATGATTAACTAAACGCGTGTGTTTTCTGAAATGAGGCTTACATATGCATTGGAAAATATTTTGAGATGGAATGAGAGAGTAAATTCTCACACAAAAAAGGAGAGAGAGAGAAAAAAAAATGTTACGTTGTCATGAGGCAACCCGATAACGGAGACGCTGCGCTGCTGCCCGAACGCTCTCGAAGCGCCTGGTGCCTGAGCCGATCCAACACGCGCTTGATGCCAGGCAGTAAGCTACTATGCTGATTTGAAGGGGAAAAAAACATAAAGCAGTGTTTGCATTTTTTTCCTTTACATTGTAAGAATTTGATTAAGACAAGATGAAACCTCCGATTTGACCCTTCATAGTCAGCTAGGCTACAAAGAGGAACTGTTAAGATATTAAGCTTTATATTACGATTTATTTTTGCCATGCATGGATATAAATGTGTGAACATCTCAGCGCACTGTCTCATTTCTGCGCACACATGTAAGCTCTCTTATTAATTGAATAAAATGTGGTGAGAGAGAAAAAAACAAACAAAAAAACTTCTGGATATTTTGGCGCAAGCGCCTTTTTCAACAAACACAGGACAAGAGAGAAAACAGATCAAAAACAATACTTTCCCTTGCACAGCACAATCCACAAATGAAACTAAAAGGCAGAATGCGCTAATTCACGCCCTAATATCCGGCAATAGCTGCAGCGATAAACACAGCACCAAATCACGTCCTATTAGCCGGCAATAGCTGCAAAGATAAAGACTGTACTGATTCACGTCCTACTAATTGGTAATAGCTGCAACGATAAAGACTGCACCAATCCACGTCCTACTAACCGACAATAGCTGCGACAATAAGGACTGCACAATTCACGTCCCACTAACCGGCAATAGCCCTGACGATAAAGTTTGCGCCAGTTCACGGCCTTCTAAGCGGTAATAGCTGCGACAGTAAAGACTGCACCAATTCACGTCCTACTAACCGGCCATGGTCTCGACGATAAAGACTGCACCAAAGCTTTTGAACTGATTAGTCCACTGAACTATCCGAGGAGGTTGATTGATCATCATCCTCTGTAAATTCTGAGAGAGGATAAGGTTGGGGTTTTGTTTGTTTGGTTTGGTTTGGTTTGGTTTTTTGTTTTTTAGTTTGTTTGTTTTTTTTTGCCTTGACTTTGAGGTTCTTTGTTTTTTTTTTTGCCTTGACTTTGAGGTTCTCTTTTCCTGTACAACAATCCAATTTACGAACAATATTGGGGTATCCCCCCCCCCCCCCCCCCCCCCAAAAAAAAAAAAAAAAAAAAAAAAATCATATCACATGCAAGTCATACAAAATACCACTTAATTTGAAGTTAAATAGAAGATGAAATATGATAAAATGATATCGCGTAAAACGATTTTTTTTTTGATTGATTTATCTATGTATTTCTTTTTGTATCATCATCACCGTCACTATCAATTATTCAAACAACAGCAATTTAGCATATTTAGCAATTTGAAACTATGAAAAACGATTTTTGATTGATTGATTGATTGATCGATTGATTTTGTATAATCATCATCGTCATTATGAATTTTTCAAATAACAGCAATCTAGCATATTTAGCAATCTAAAACTATGAAAAACGATTTTTTGTTGATTGATTGATTGATTGATTTTGTATAATCATCATTGTCATTATGAATTTTTCAAATAACATCAATTTAGCACATACTTTGAAACTATGATAAACGATTTATTTATCTATTTATTTTTGCATAACCAACATCGTCATTATGATTTTTTTCAAATGACACCAATTGTTGCACATACTTTGAAACTACGGTAAACAAGGGGAAAAAAGGAAGGAAAGAAAGAGAAAAAAAAAAGAAGTAAAACCAAAAAACAACAAAATCCAAAAGGCAAGGATTGAAGATGTGAGAGACCTAGGCGGAAACTCGACCCAAACAAACAAGAGGTTTCATCTCCACAGCCGATCTGCTAATGGCCGCTACGTGACTTACATTAAGCCTGCAGTCCACGATCCGGCAGCGATAGGGTGGATCGGGGCCTTTGGAGCAGCGGAAAGCCAGGTGGGTGAAAGGCAGTTCAAAGTTGTTGACCAGATCGTTGTCGGTTCACTGGGGGTGTTCCGCTGCATGCTACACTGTGGACACTGTCCTTCACCCCTGCACGTTCTGTCCTGACTTCTGTTCCCACATGTACATGTGTCGTGTGTGTGTGTGTGTGTGTGTGTGTGTGTGTGTGTGTGTGTGTGTGTGTGTGTGTGTGTGTGTGTGTGAGAGAGAGAGAGAGTGTGTGTGTGTGTGTGTGTGTGAGAGAGAGAGAGAGAGAGAGAGAGAGAGAGAGAGAGAGAGAGAGAGAGAGAGAGAGAGAGAGAAAGAGAGAGAGAGAGAGTGTGTGTGTGTGTGTGTGCGCGCGCGTACGTGTGCGTGCGTGTGTGTGTGTGTGGCGTAGGGGTGTGTGTCTGTCTGCGTGTGTGTATGTAGGTGTGTGTGTGTGGGGGGGGGGGGGGGGGGGCGTGGCTGTGGGTATGAATGCATGCTCGAGTCTATGAGAGAGAGAATATATGCCTTGACAAAATAGATACAGATGCAAAGTTGTTCAGCTGTTTGGAAAACATTTTTGGAAAACATTTATAAGTGCTAGTTCAATCAAAAAGGCACACACACACTTCCACCACTTAAACAAAACAAATTCGTGTCTGCCATTGTTCATTAGGTATGATTTTTCTTTATTTTGCGTTTCGTAAACGGTACTGATACTTGGACAAAAGGCGCGGGCGCGCGCGCGCGCACGCGCACACACACACACACACACACACACACACACACACACACAACACACACACACACACACACACACACTACACACATACATACTCACTCACACACACACACACACACACACACACACACACACACACACACACACACACACACACACACACACACACACACACAACACATACATAGCATGTTGAACATGTTGACAATATTTGTGCAGAACTATGTGGCAGTATTCGTGGGACAATATTTGTTAGTTCATAAGAAACACTGTCACACATCTTGGCCCCATTGTTTTTGCAATTTTTTTTTTTTCACAAATATTATAACACAGTTCGGTACCCCAAAAATTTTGTCACACTGTTTTCGTACAAATATTGTCACACTGTTCGGCACAAATATTGTCACACTCTTCGGCACAAATATTGTCACACTGTTCCGTACAAATATTGTCACACTGTTCCGTACAAATAAATATTGCCATACTGTCCCGTACAAATATTGTCACACTGTTCGGCACAAATATTGTCACACTGTTCGGCACAAATATTGTCACACTATTCGGCACAAATATTGTCGCACTGTTTAGTAAAAAATATTGTCACACTGTTCGGCACAAATATTGTCACACTGTTCGGCGCAAACATTGTCACACTGTTTGATAAAATATATTGTCACACTGTTTGGCACAAATAATGCCGCAGCGCTGGGCACGAAGTAAGTATTGTCTCACGGTTTGGCATAACTTGAGATCACTCAGTACGGCACTGAAATTTCCAGGCAATTTGGCGCGAATATCTTCACAATGTTCAGCATAAATTTCGGTGCGTATACTGTCACAAACCTTTGTACACATATCTGCTCATAGTTCTACACCAGCATCTTCACACCTTTTGCCATCACATTCGTAATCATTAACCACAGCACATATCACCTATCACATGTCACCTATCCCAGAGTCTTGAAGACCGTTTAGGCGCCACAGAAGACTTTGCAACCAGCTTCCTCCACTCCCTCCGGTTCTCAGACGCTCTTAGGCAGTCGCTGAGTGTGAGGCCAGTCCATGTACTGATGTTGTCCTCCCATCTCTTTCTCTGTCTTCCTCTCCTGCCTCCTCGCAATGTTACTCGTAGAGTGATTTTGGCAAGTCCTGTTGATCTTGACACATGACCATGCCATCTCATTTTCCTTCTTTTCACTGTGAACAACAGGTCTTCGTATAGTCCAGTGGCTTGCCTTACTCTGTCGAAACCTCCACGTTGGTAATGTGGTCTTTGTATGAGATGCCAAGGATCTTGCGCAAGCATCTCATCTTTAATGCCTGAATCCTCTCAAGTTCAGCTGTCAGAATCCACTTCTTACAGGCATAGTGAAATATACACGCCACATGAAGATGAACCCCAGTACACCCGTCTTTAAGAAAGGGTGGGTCACAAGGGCAACCACTGGGGTCTCCCTACTTCATCTCCACAAGGTGACTCGGCCCAAGTGCTTGAAGTCCACAGTCTCCACCACCGACTCGCAGAACAGGTCGTCGTCAGGCAGCTCCAGTGGCCGCGCCGTCAGGATGCCCACAATGCCCCCCCCCCCCCTCACCCCCGCCCCTTTGCCATCATTGATCCACACTCTGCCCAACTAGTCCAGCTCGTTGAACATAACCAGAAGTCTGGCTGTCATGTAAACACATTCTCTGTTCAATGTTTTCTTCTTTTCCATCACTCTCCTACTTCCCTTCTTCACCACAGAGCCCACAAGTAGCAAGCGCCTTCTCTCCTGGTCTTTAGTTTACCTGTTCTTTGTCATCAGGGAAGAGCAATGGCCGATGCCTCTCTGACAGCATTGATGAGGTTCGTTTCCAGAGCTCGAGTCGACTCATCTCTTTCAGCCCTGATGCCGAACGCACGGACCATCTCACGTCCACGATGCTGTCCAAGCCTGCCATCGCCATAGGCGAAGACAGCTGTCCACATTCTCCGCTCTCATTGAACTTGACACCAGTTCTGGAAGATGCAAACTTTCCTCCGAGCTCTTAGCAATCACTTTCATCACCTTCCTTACAGAAACAGCTGTGGCAGGTGCTAGAACAACTTGACGCGTGTTGACACACCCTCCTCTTTCAGTGGCTCTCTGATGCCAGTCTGTCTCATGCATTGAACTGATATCTGCAGTGTGCTGTCTCACTGCCTCTGTAAGCAGTGTGAATGAGTGAATCTTCTGTTTCACGTGTTTTCACCATAATCAGCGATACTACACAGGGAAAAAAAGGGGGTAGAAACACGCGCTCACATACACACACACAGATAACAAACACACACACATCTACCTGTACATATACGAGTATACTATATTACATTAAAATATTTAAAGAATCGCAAAATCTCTAAAACCAAATTATAGTAGAAGGCCAAAAGGACTATTCAATATTCTTCGTCCTATGCTATACACTTTAAGTGGTTGATTGTATAACACAGAATCGGCAGATAGCCTATTGTCTAAAATGTGCTGCTTGTCAAAATATAACATACTCAGAATCTGGCAGTTAAAAAGAATGTGTGGAATGGAAATAAAACCACCATACACACACTGAGTATTCTTAGAATATTTTGTTTTGCAAGCATCTAGCCTCATTCTATGTAATAAACTGAAAACATGCCTTGGTCCAGTGTACTCAGTACCCCTGGCCACTGCTGTCCTTTTGATACACATGATATCGTTATTTCTGTCTCCCCATTCGCCCGATGATTCCTCATCTTACTCACATCAACATCCCACTCCCCCCCCATTCGTTCCATAACCCCCCCTCCCTCCCCCATCTTATTCGTTTTAATACTCTCTCTCTCTCTCTCTCTCTCTCTCTCTCTCTCTCTCTCTCTCTCTCTCTCTCTCTCTCTCTCTCTCTCTCCCCAAGTATTCATCGCGGTTTTCTCCAGCCCATATGTTCACCTCCCTTCCTCCTATCCAAATATTGTTCGGCCTCCTTTTTTTTCGGCCAAATGTTTTCCCCCTCTCCTAATACCCCACCACCACCACCCAACCTCCACTCCCCATATACCCTAGATTCTCCCTTCCCCCCTCCCCCCCCCCCCCCCCCCCCCCCCCCGACCCCCCCCACTCTCCAACCCCTTCCGTCCCTCTACCCCATCCCCTCCGGTCATCTTCCTTCTCTTGTCTTCCACATACTTCTGCGATTCCATTATCAAAGGGGGGGAAACGGAAGGGGGGGAGAGAGAGAGAGAGAGAGAGAGAGAGAGAGAGAGAGAGAGAGAGAGAGAGAGAGAGACAGACAGACAGACAGACAGACAGACAGACAGACAGAGACAGAGAAAGAGAAAGAGAAAGGCAAGGGCATCAGCTTGCAAAGCGGCGTAGTTATGGCGGATCACGCACAGGGGGCCTATCATCACCACAACGCCTTTACGATCTCTCTCTCTCTCTCTCTCTCTCTCTCTCTCTCTCTCTCTCTCTCTCTCTCTCTCTCTCTCTCTCTCTCTCTTTCTGATCCATCAAACTCGGTGGCCTACTAAGTCGGCCTGGTCCGGGAGCCATGATGACACGTTCGGCAGACACCTGTGCCACGCGCAAAGATGACGACAGCTGAATCCTGCTGATGAGGGTCATCATAAGCTAAAGGCGACTGAGATCATCATAAGCTAAAGAGACGATTGAGATCACCATAAGCTAAAGACGACTGAGATCATCATAAGCTAAAGACGATTGAGGTAATCATAAACAGCAGACGCACTGGGTAAGCCATCAATGTAGATTGATTGATCATCTCCATGTATGTTTTAAAAAACTGAAGAAAAAGCCACCAGCACTAACGAGACGAGCAGGCTGGAGCACGCAACCTTCCGCCAAAGTCGGGTGGATCTTGGATGTGCGTATTGATCCGGATCCACATCAAAATATGTAGGCTGGAAAACGGTGTGTGTACTTTAGATAGCAGAATCGTTACATGCTGTTTTTTTTTTTCTTCAAATATTAGGTTTAAACTTTTATGAAAAAAATCAGTTGTCAGTTCAACAATGAAAAACCGCCAATAGATACAGACAAAAAAAAATAGTTCCCTCTTTTTTTTTTAACAGGATGTAGAAAATGAGAAATTTCAACGTTCGTATCACTAGTTAGTTTTAAATCCTATAAAAATATATTACCCTGGAGATTGTCGTCGATTCGAAAACGGTACTTTGATTTCATCACTGTTCTTGTATACTGTAAAAAAAAAAAAAAAAAAAAAAAAAAAAGGCTGCAAAATGGATCCTGTAGCCTTCTTTTAAAAGTGAAAGACTTCGTCTTTCCACTCAGTTTGGCCAAAATCGATGTTTACGTCATCTTGTTGACAAACACACAAATAAACAAAAACAAAACCGATGAACATTAATGAAAACATAATACCTGAGGTAACAAAGACACAATAAACCCAAGCGATTTCAGGATGACTACCTAGTACTCAAAACAATATTAGTAAGCACGTTGTTTAAAATGGTCGACTCGAAAAGTCCAGGTAGCGCTCCTGTATGGCACGTCTACGGTTTTGTTGTTGTTGTTTTTTGTTTGTTCGTTTGCTTGTTTGTTCTTTTGTTTGTTTTAATCGGATGTAAGTGGTGATGAGGAAAACAGCAGCCAGTCAGAACACACAGTGACCCCCTCCCCGTGTCTGCTGCGTGTGTTGGACGCTGGGTGGAGGAGAAAGGTTTTGGCGTGCGATATGGGAACAGAATGATGAGGTACTCCAGTTGTCTCCGATTGGGGTCGTGTTGCTGATGGAAAGGGCGAGATGGGAGGCTGCCAGCCTGATTGAGCACCCCCTGCGAACCTCCCTGTCTCCCTTATCACCTAGGTACCCTTTCAGTATTTTCCAAACTTTCCGGCTGTGTTGAACACGACTCTACTATCAGCGGCCTTCAGAAAAAAACGTGGACAATCTTCAACTCTTCGGTCCAAACAGAGAGAAGCGAATACAAGGCAACAAAAACAACAACAAAGAAGAAGCAAAAACAAAACAAAACATTACAAAATGAACCCAAACAAAAATTTCTGACAAAACGGAGAGGGAAACTAAATCAAGAAAACAGCCTTGCTTGATGATATTACTTCCACAGCGAAAATGTATCAGCAGCACGAATAGAAACTGAAGAAAACAACAAGAAAATAAAGTAAAAACAAAACATTACAAAATAAGCCAAAATGTACATTTCTGAAAGACGGAGCGGCAAACAAAATCAAGAAAACAGACTCGCTTGATGATATTAAATCCACGCAAAAATGTATCAGCGAAAGGAACAAAACAGCGCAAAAGGAATACATTAAACAATCTATAAAAGAGACAGAGAGGCAAACAAACCAAATAGAACGGCAAAGTTGATGCTGTTTCCACGTCAACGTTTTTGATTGCTGCTAAATGTACCTGTTTTTGAAACAAATCGCAACTGCACGTCTTAACTCTCATCTCACTTGCATGGATCAAGACAGGAGACCAACATTCTGAACCCTCTTCGATGGAGGACACATTACCAGCCGCCTGTAAAGGCCTACAGTGTTGGAGACTTTGTTCCCATACCAAACTCCGTGTCGGTACATGATAGCATTTGAAGGTATGCGACACGAGTCCACCTCAGTATCATCTTGAGCGCTTCAGATGGAAAGAGGATCAAAGCACAGACGACAGTGTTAACTACACCGTATGCTGAAAGGAGAAAGAAAGAACATTGTCCCTAGTGTTAGCTTGAAACTGTCCTCCTCTCTTCTCCCCTCGTTCTTCACCCCCCCCCCCTCCCCTCCCAGCCTGTCCTTCTTCCCTGTCCGTTCCTGTTCGGCTTCTCCCTTTTCACTCCACCCTCCCCTCCTCTCCAACCTGAAAACAGCTGAACGGCGTAAAATGGAAACACGTGCTTTTCAATCAGAGTCGGCTTTGTAACCTATAGTCCCATCGCTGTGGTACAGAGATGCATTCTGATGTCGTGTAACGCGAGGAAGTAGGGGCATGAAACAACGAATCCTAGAATTTGGTTAGGTTTGGTTTAATCTATGGTTTGGACTCAATCCATTGCAGATCCCCCAGGACATGGAATTGTATGATCAGTGACGGGACACATCATCAAGGTGATTCGTGATTTACTGTGTTTGTTTGTTTTTTATCACCTCTGCCTATAACACTGCATGTTGTGTTTTTATTGGTCCCAAAGCATTTGACAGTGTCCACAGACCTCAATGTGGAGAATCATGAAATCCAACACACGATTTACTGAGCAGATTTACATAACCTCCAAGTGCAGAGTCAGGACGGAAGATGGCTACAGTGACTGGTTTGAAGTTGTCACCGGGGTAAGGCAAGGTTGTATCCTCTCTCCCCTCTCCTCTTTGCACTTGCCATTGACTGGGTTTTTTTAAACGCACAACCCACGGAAAAGGAATCAAGTGGACAGAAGGAAACAGCCTCTCAGATCTGGATTTTGCCGATAACACTGCCGCTCTTGCAAGCACCACTCAATACTCAAGATCTGCAGGTGCTTGTAGACAATATCAGCAAGTTTGCAGGCAACATTGGCCTCATTATCAGTGCAAAAAAGACTAAAAACATGCGGACCGGTAAACATCAAGTGCCAACAGACGTTTTCATCGACCAAAACAAGTGGAAGAAGCAGAGAACTTCACATACCTAGACACCTCCATCAACTACGCCAATGACTTCGACCATGAACTGAAGTGTCGTACTGGCAAGGCAACATCAGCATTCAATCAGCTGAACAAAATATAGAACAGCAAGAAAAATCTCCCTTGGAATCAAATTGAAGTTTTGTAACTCCAGTGTAACTTCAAAGCTGTGGAACCTGACAATTGAAGACCACTCAGGAGAAGAAACTCGACGCTCTTGACACCAAGTGTCTACGTAAGATCTCGGGAATCAAATGGTCAGACTTTATACCAAATGAAAGAGGTCAGGAAGAGGTCCCAAACAGCTCCCCGTGTCACCATCATATGTAGACGGCGCCTCCGCTGGCCAGGTTATGTCTTACCCTCATCAAGACCTGCAAACCAGGCCATTAAATGGACCCCAGCAGGCCAGAGAAACAGAGGACGACCGACAGACAGTGGAGAGAGACCTCGGACGCGTTGACAGAGGATGGCGTGTCACCAGCAAACTGGCTGAGGACCGTGCACAGTGGAGTGCCTTGACTGCGTCATACGTCTCAAGACGCGGGAGCATCTAAGCTAAGCTGAGACTGCCTTCTTCTTCTGAGTCCAAATAGATCATGCTCAAATTGTATTTCCTTTAATTCATCAAACACGAGACAAACCAAAATAAAGTTCTTTTTTCTGCCTCCTCACCCACCCCTGCCACACACACACACCCTCCAAGAAAAGAAAAAGAAAGTAAAACAAAAAAGACGAAAGTGTCGCTAATTGGTATATGCCAGCTTGTGTTTTTCAGAACGGTCTGTGTCCCTCTCTGTCACTCTGTCTTTTGGTTTCTCTCAGTCTCTCTTGGTCTCTCTCGGTCTCTCTCGGACTGTCTGTCTGTCTGTCTGTCTGTCTGTCTCTCTCTCTCTCTCTCTCTCTCTCTCTCTCTCTCTCTCTCTCTCTCTCTCTCTCTCTCTCTCTCTCTCTCTCTCTCTCGGGGGATGTTACCCGCGTCTGCTGAGAACAAGTTGCGTCGTACTTTCTTTCCTGTAATTTAAGTGAAATTTCCCGTGTCTGGTGGTCTTTTGAGCATTGACAGTCAGCAATACTTAGCTGAAGGGCGATGCCAGCCGAACCCTTGTGCGTAAGACAGACATATGACTCTGTTCTGTGAATTTTTGTCAGCTTTATATCTCGTCGGGTTCAAGCCATTATTGTGATTCCGCCCTTTAGGGCTTGGAAGGAAATCAGCCTGTGTCACCCCAGGCTTGCTCTTCACTTTTCTATATGGATTGTCTAAAACTTTCCGATGGCGTTGAACTGAACCATGGCCCTGAGAAAAGTGACAGCTCTTTGCGCCAGTCAAGACTGAGAATATGTCTGATCATAACACTGCCTCTGCCTCCGCTACCTCTTCCAAAGTGAATACTCCATCTTCTGTTGAAGACTATGCCCCGTCTGACATGATGAAAACCATGTCTGAAATGACGGATTGCCTTCACTCAAAAACGGACTTGATAAGACAGGACACGAAACAGGTTCAAGACGAATGTGGTAGGGTAAGGGAAAAGGTGAACGGATTGAAAGAAGAGATACACACACGCTGAGAGAAAAAAAAAACAAGACAAAAGAAACAAACGAAAACACGAAGCAAAGCAAGACAACGACATTCTGAAGAACACAACCGAAGGCAAGAAGTTAGATGATCTGGAGGGAGGTCGAGGCTGATTCATTTTTGACGACCTGGAGAGAAGAGGGATGGGGAGACAAGGGGACAGCGTGAAGGTGTGCTGCAAAACCTGACCACAGACAAGCTTGAGTTGCCTCACAACATCGAGTTGGACTGAGTCCACAGATTGAGCTCCAAACCCCTGTGATCGTCGGGTGCACCTCCTTAAAGGACGAAACAAAAAATCCTGAGCGTCAAGATGAAGTAAAATGGCACGTGCATCTTTGTCGGTGAGGACTTCTCTTCACGACCGCTCGAGATACGATACGAACAGCCTCCTCATCTGAAGGACAAGAGAAAAAGAATGTCGGGCCTCAGTGCTGTTCGATAATCTGATTGTTGATGGCAGGAAGTTCGGGACTGGATCATCACGATTATTTTGTGCAACTAAAACAGCGGGCAGACCTGCCTTTTGAAATACGTGATAAACTTCATTTATTTTATGCAATTGACCGTGTGCATCTGCTAAATTCGGGGATTCAAATTAATGTTAACGTTTTTTCAAGCCTACGCTCTGATTCTGCCTATTCAAACAAATGTGTGCACATCACCGTCAGCGGTGACTTATGTTGCACGTGCTGTGATAGGTATGAGGGTCTCTGAACAGGTTGACAGTGTGCATCTGGACCGTTGTAGCGACAGCAGCCGTACAGCTGTGCTGGGGTCATTGTCAGCGGTGACCCATCAATATCACAATTCAAGAGTGGTCACAGAAAATGAGGCTATTGGAAACATACAAGCATGATCTAAGAAGTGTTAATCCACTATTGACCACATGTTCATGCTTACGGTTTGAACATAGAAATTTTTTTTAATGATTCAGTAAATCGTAATTTAAATTGGTTTGTCTTGCTAAAGAACGGATGATCGAAGGAAACTGCTTAAATGTATTCAGAGCTTGTACAACAGTAAGAAAGCTAAAATTAAAAATGGGAACCCATTGTTTGGTGTCAGAAACTGCACAGCTGCAAGAATAAGAAAGCTACAATGAAGAATGGGAACAGATTGTCAGATATCCTGAACTGCAAGCTGGTGAATAGCAGGGTGATATATGTAGCCCTGTGTCATTTTTTTTTAAAAACACACGAGTTAGCTCTGGAAGCTGTAAAAAAAGAAAAAAGAAAACGCGGTGCTTCTAGATTATTTATCTTTCTCAGCCTGACGATGTCATTTTATATCTGAAACTATCGTTGGACACAGACCCCCAGTTAAACAGTTTGCAAAATGCAGCTTCAAATAGAGATCCACGTGTTAGCTTAGATAAAAATGATGTTAGTGTCTTCAGAAAGGGAGGATGCTTAGCGGCCAGAGAACGATGGACTTCTAAAATGGAGTTATAATGCTTGTTGTAAATGTCTGTAAGTAGCTGGGTATATGTTGTTCGACAAAACTGAGTCTCACAGACGCATGTAGAGATTTAGCTAGTCGTGGAAAGAACGCTTTGTTATGCGTCATGCAGAAACTGCACACACTCAAAATAACTCCTTGGAAATCTTCCTAAAAAAAAATCCTGTTTTTCAGTATGGGGCAGACCTGAACGATTGGAAAATTGCTGGACATTGTAAATGTTTTTTTTGAAATGCTTTCTTGGTGTACTAAGATGTGTACCAATTAACCATGTATTGTGAAACCAGCAGATATCCGATTACCGACACGTCTGTTCTTCGATGTACAACGTACTGGTCAGGGTTAGTTAGCATGGAAAAATACAGACTGCACACAAAGCATATCTGACAGTGTTGATCTTGATCTAAAGATAAAACATCTGGGCAACCAATGTAAAGTTATGCATAGATGAATTTGGTTATGTTCATGTGTGGGT
>JADBJO010000447.1:507500-510000 GCA_016801955.1 Conus betulinus
CTGATGTGGCTGAGAATTGTCTGAAATCTGAAATGTGACGATTGTCTGAATCGGTGACATTTCCCTTTGATGAACGGAAATCTGTGTTGTTATTTTCCGAGCGAAGTCTTAATTATTTTCCTACTGTTGACTTATCTGTATCATTTTCCTACGACTCACATGTACCCTTGTCCTGTGACTGATCATGTGTAGTGTTTGTACTATTGTCCTACAACTGACTATGTGTGATGTCTGTACCGTTGTCCTACAACTGACTATGTGTGTGATGTCTGTACCATTGTCCTACAACTGATTATGTGTGATGTCTGTACCGTTGTCCTTCAACTGACTATGTGTGATGTCTGTACCGTTGTCCTACAACTGACTATGTGTAATGTCTGTACGATTGTCCTACAACTGACTATGTGTGATGTCTGTACCGTTGTCCTACAACTGACTATGTGTGATGTCTGTACCGTTGTCCTTCAACTGACTATGTGTGATGTCTGTACCGTTGTCCTACAACTGACTATGTGTGATGTCTGTACCGTTGTCCTACAACTGACTATGTGTGATGTCTGTATCCTGTTCTACGATTGACTGAGTGCGATGTTTGCATCGTTTTCCTGTGTTTGGATGCGCATTAGGACTTATCTCCCCTTAGTTTCCATCCGCTGTGTGCATCTGGCAATCTGAGTATTGTGAAGGTCTCCCTCCCAAAAACAAAATGAAATGAATAAATAATGAATAAATCAATGAATAATAGAATAAATAAATAAAGAGACGTATAGATAGACGAATCGATAAATAACAAATGATGAATAAACATATAGATAAAAGTTCTTAAAAGGACATGTCTTGACACGCCTCACAGCTTTACTTTGGGGCTAATCTATGCACAATGTACAAAGTATGAACCGGTCGCCATATTCTGCTATATTGAGGCCAGTCGAATTCTAGATTATCAATATGAAGTACCAATATGTATGTTTTTTTTTTTATTTGTTTTTTTGTTTTCTAACCCCAAGAAAGTTTTTGTGTGTTTGTTTTTCGCTTTGTCGTCTTTTATCCTTTCTTATGATGATGACTAGGAATGATGATGACAAAGATGACGACGATGATGATGATGACTGCTATTGTCGTTGCTGTGGTGACTGTCATTATTACTATTACTTCCTCGTCGTCCTTGAAGTCGGCACCCGTTCGAAACAAGCACAGGTAACAACACGGCGTTTTACCTGAGCAAATCCCCTACTGAATCTACCCACTATTAGTCTCTAATCCCTTTTTAACCTCCCCCCCCCCCCCCCCCCGCCCGCTCCCTTCCCCATCCACCCTCCACCTCTCTTTAGCCCAACCTCCTCCTCACCTTTCTTCCTCTCCCTGGCCCTTTCACCATCACACACACACACACACACACACACACACACACACACACACACACACACACACACACACACACACACACACACACACACACACACACACACACACACACACACACACACACACACACACACACACCACACACACACACACACACACACACACACACACACACACACACACACACACACACACACACACACACACCACACACACACACACACACACACACACACACACACACACACACACACACACACACACACACACACACACACGCACACACACACACACACGGAGACCCATCAGGGAGATGACCAGACAGATAAGGAAGATTAGAGGCTCACTGACCGGAAGGTATCAACAGGTTTCAGACCAGCCGGTCGCTTCCCTGCCAGCCATTAGCACAGACCATCTGTGGCACAGACGTATACATGGGAATGAGGGACGCGCGGAAAGAGGATAGGTAGTATGTTGTATGTTGGGGGAGAGAATGGGCTGGGGGCGGGGGGTGGGCGGCGGGTGGACGGGAGGGGGGAATAGAGAGAAGCGGACAGTAGTGGTGAAAGCTACAGCTCAAATATCTGAACTTTTGTTTTTCGTTTTAACTCGAAATTCTATGAATTCAATTGTTTGTAGTGAAACAGGGGAAGTCTCCACTAGCTATGAAAATCAAAGTTAGAGTGATCAAATTCTGGGCCACCTTACTCATTTCAAAAAGTGACACAGTTTCGTGTTAAATAATAGAGTAATGCGCTCGCTTTTTGACAAATCAGCTATGATGTCACGTCGCCTGAGTGTCACTATATCAATCTTAACAAAATTGCTGATAAATGTGCGTGGAATTCACATCGTTTTATTAGTCTATCTTCTTTGCGTAAGTAAATGTAGAAAACAGTCTGAAGAATTCATTCATCCAAAGATGGTAAAAGTCTGCCGAAAGAAGTAATACGTGTCTCAGCAGCAAAGGTAAGAACTCTGATTTTGGCGAAGAAAAAATTATTACACAATAACCAGAACAGCGTATTGCATTAGCGAAGTTCGTTCTTATCATTGAAAATTTGAAACAGAAAAGGGATTGTCGAGAGAAGGAAAAAAACATACTGAGACTGCAAAATGAAGGATGTAGGTGATG
>JADBJO010000447.1:532500-547500 GCA_016801955.1 Conus betulinus
AAAGGAAACCAAAAAAAGTGAAGAAAGTGTCTGACGATTTTCAATTTGACAAGCCGAAATGCTCTCTCTCTCTCTCTCTCTCTCTCTCTCTCTCTCTCTCTCTCTCTCTCTCTCTCTCTCTCTCTCTCTCTCTCTCTGTGTGTGTGCATGTGTGTGTGTGTGGGGTGAGCGCGCGCGCCTGTGTGTGTGTGTGTGTGTGTGTGTGTGTGTGTGTGTGTGTGTGTGTGTGTGTGTGTGTGTGTGTGTGTGAGGGAGGGAGGGAGAGAGAGAGAGTGCGTTTTCGGTAACTTGTGATTGTAAAATTCTGTATAACCGTTTTGATTTCAATATGAATATGGATCTGCTTTTGAATTTGGTAATGTGATGGGGAGGGGTGGGGCTTACAAGAAGAGAAAGGTGGAGCAGTTCAGGTCAACGTAAGGAAGGAAGCGGGTTGGTTAGGAACGCGCTTTGTGTGTGTGTGTGTGTGTGTGTGTGTGTGTGTGTGTGTGTGTGTGTGTGTGTGTGTGCTTGTGTGTGCTGTTGTGTGCGTGTGTGTCCGCCAGGAATCCATGAACATTATGTTGTCATGAGGCAACTCATCAGAGGAGACTCTGCACTGCTGCTGAATTACTTTGGTCATATCTAGTGGGTGCATGGTCTGATCCAGTGTATGCAGGGCAGCTTCTACTGTGTCCCCTGCTGACAGCCGTAATGGCGGAACCAGTGGCTGCACACCAAAAATGAATGCGCTAAGACCGTGCTTAAGGAATCGAGTATTTATAGATTGGTGCAGTTGGATTGTTTTGACAATGTTCATTGTGTCTCAAAATTGATTCTCCTCATTTTCTTTCATATGCCCATCCAGGTACAAGCCAGGTGGTTCCGAGCAGACAGACTATAATCAAACGAATAGAACTATTTGGATGTTTTCAGCTGGCGCAAAGATAGGGTCACGGGTGATGCAAAGGCCTGAAACATCAATGTGACATCAATTAAGGTGAAGGTCATGTATTTGAAGATCGTTTGTGATTTCGTCAGTGAAAATCCCCCCAAACAAGGGAAATAATTGGTGGGGAGGAGTTGTTCTTGTGATCAATTATCAGTTTGAGTTTAAATGCTGGCTCAACTTACGGTAGGCCTCAAAACGCTCGCGTGGATTATGTAATGTTTTAGTGCAACGTCCTAACTGTGGCATGTGGCCTGTGTCCGTGGACGCTCCCATTGGAGAAGACGCCAACATGGCAGCGTGTTTATGCGTTAGACACGAGGATCTTTATGACAAAGCCGGATGACTCTGTAAACCCAGAAAGCAGGACCCGAACCTCAACCAGCATGTTACCCTAATCCCAACTTACGTAACCCCATACCAACCTTAGCTGCATATAAACAGTACAAAAGCCTTTACCAGTAAACTGTGCTTATGGCGTGGGTAGGGTGGAAGTTGTCTTCTCCTTTTTCCATCGATAGAGGACAGCTCGCCCTTCACCCAAGGTTCATCCGACATACTGGAAGCACCGAGGACGACCAATATACCGTAGATTTCGATGTGGTGGGGGAATCGGAAGTCGTCATAAAAGTAATGCAGCATATAATGTTACCATATAGCACACTGTGCGCAGGCATCGCATCCAAAAATTAGCCGTAAATACTACTATTATTTTGATTCTTATTTCATTCTTATTAGCGCGTTTTTCTGTCACAGTAGCTAACAAAACTGTACACAGTATTGTGCAAAAAGCATTCTAATGCTCCTGCAACTGAGCGTGGATCAAATATAATAATGGGTTTGAAAAAGCGATATGTGACCTTTTCTTTCTCTTTCTTTATCCGTCATTCTTTACCCCCCCCCCCCCCCTCCCCCATTTCCAACCGCTTCTCCCCCTTCCCATCAACCCCTCTCCAGCCATAGACAATACTCACTGTTTTATGTCAAGAGTTGTGTTTTCTTATTTTTGTTATTTTTTTAAAAACTGTTTCTTGTTTGTTTTTTTTTGCTCTGTTTTCTACTCAGCATCAAATACCCCTGCGGTTTCATGGGAATTTCCTTTCGTTCTTCTCTGTAATGAATGACTGCTTTATCAAATAGATTTGGACAATGTTGCGTATGGAATTACTAACGAATGATAGTATAGCCTCTACTGATTGGCTCACATGAATACATTGAATGCTGTATTATATTGTTTATGTAAAAGGTTTCAAAAACGAAAAGAGGACCTTCGTTGCAAACTGATGCTGTTGTGTTCCATTGTGGTCTGAAACTATGACAGGACAGTCTTGTACACTTCCTTTCAATACTCATCATGGCGTCAACCGGGCACGAAAGATGAAGTCACGCATGGCATTGGCCAAGGAATTTGAGCAAACTGTCAAGACGCCTCTGTTCTGTCCCAGTCTTCCCATGCGAGACCATCTCGCACTCAACGATTATGGGAAAAAAAACTAGACGGGACTGAAAAAATCCCGCTTAAACGTGATACGTTTCCTTTCAGTTCTGTGCTCTGAAAAAGAAAATGCTCAATTATCCACGAATTGTTACGCGCAAAATGTGGACAAATCAATTATCGACTTGTAATTTAAAGGTAGACTTTCACTCGACTTTCCCCGTTACCTACATGCGATCCTAATTTACCTTTTCTGTTGAATATTTTCTTTCTTTTTTTTTTTATTTTTGGCCCCCTCCTCTCCTTTCCCTGTTAGCTCCTCCTTCCCCCTCATCAATGTGGCAATCTTATTTTCTGACGAAAAACACGAGAGAAGAAGCAAACCCTAGCACAAAGCATGGGCAGGCCTGTGTTTGCGCTTGCAAGCCAAATGTCATTAGCATTTTAATTTTTAAAACTTGTTCACCTTCATATTGTGTCCGCAGACACGTCAGGAGAGAGGTGGGGAAGTGTTTTGGAGTGGGCGGTGGGCGGTGGGTGGGGGAAGTAACAGGGGTTGGGGGGGGGGGGGGGGGGGGGGGGGGGGGGGGGGGGGGAAGAGTTATACCAAAATTTGGAGGTCAAATCTCCTGAATTCATGCTGGCAATGATTTCAAAACAGTACCTTCGTGCCATTATCCGTTAATATGATTTTTTTGTTCGTTTGCTTGTTTGTTTGTATTTTCGAAAAGGATCAGAGCAGTATGCCCTGTCAGTGTAGCCAGTCAATTTGATATCGAACACTGCTTTTTTAGTGCAGAGGTACTTGTCTTTTTTCAGAAACTGTTCAATTAATCATCTAGCAAATCGATATCCGATTCATGCAATGCGTTGCTGAAAGAACTCGACAACTTTCGTCATCGCTTATACACAGTTCAGCCAGTGAATACCAATCTATCACTCCATTTTTCAATTTCAGTGGTTTTAAGCAAAAATCATCGTTGTTCCTCAGTTTCATGACCTGATCCGTTTCTAATTTTATCTGTATTAGATCAAACTCAGCGGCACGGAGACAATTCTCGGTGGGGGGGGGGGGGGGGGGGGGGGGGGGGGGGGGGGGGGAGTTCTGCCCGCACCGAGCTGATGATTACAGTCTGACCTCGGCGATCTATTGCCAGCACTTGTCATGAAATATTTCATTCCATGAGACATTTGCCGCTGTTCAATATGCGATCATGCTGGTGATTGCCATTTTATTTAACCTGCTAGTGGCATATGGCACTTCACCAACGACATTTCTTTTACTCATGAAACCGCAGCAGACTCAGTGTGTGTGTGTGTGTGTGTGTGTGTGTGTGTGTGTGTGTGTGTGTGTGTGCGTGTGTGTGTGTGTGTGTGTGCGTGCGTGCGTGCGTGCGTGTGTACTGCAGAATTTCCATTAAATTTTGCATGATTTGAACCTTTCGTGACCTTTCATTTAATCACAGAAAAGCATAACACGTGCGCAGACGTGCAACCAATTTTGAGGAAAAATAGCATAAACTGAATCAAATTTGAAATCTATCACAGTTAAGAAAGACAACTATGTCCTGTATAACATGATAGAAAAGTGAAGGATTCAGTTCATGAGTTCTGCAGGCTTCGTTTGTGTGTGTATGTGTGTGTGTGTGTGTGTGTGTGTGTGTGTGTGTGTGTGTGTGTGTGTGTGTGTGTGTGTGTTGCGCGCGCGCGCGTGTGTTAAGGCATCGATGATAATGTAATAATGCAAACATCGTTTATCTCTAAAACTTAAAACCAGGCACAGCACAGCCGCAAGCTATCCCGTTTCTTGTTTACAACTGACGAATAATATAAGCGCATGAGAAGAGAAACAGGCCTCGGTCTGGATGAGAGGGAAAAAGGAGGGTGGGGAGCACAACGTGTTGCAAACAATACTGGTCATTGTTACAGTGTGGACCAACAACGGCACAGTCGTGCACTCGGTGGGACTAACGGTCAAAGCCGCTCTCGCTGTTTCCAACATGCACCTTGCTCTGTCGTCCCTCTTGTTCTTTGGTCCTGGTCACAACGGGTTCTTTGTGTCGCCAGACAGACATACGGTAACAAACAAGGTGCAAAAGCTATAGCGCTGCCAAGCTTACTGTTGCTGTTGCTGTCGCTTCTGCTGTCACCGCTCCTTCGAACATGTTTTGTTCTGTGCATTGTCACCTTTTTTTTTCCCTCTCCTACAACGTCTCTCTGTGTCACAGTTGACACTTCATTGTGTGTTGCCAAACTGGCAAGGGTACAAAAGGTAAAAGAAAGGTCGTTGAACTGTTGTTCTAAATCCCCACTTCTAATGCTGTTGTTTTCCACTTTGTGTGACTGCTGCTTCTAAATCACTTTGGTTGCTGCTGCTGCTGCCGCTACTACTACTGGTGCTGCTGCTGTCAAGTGCTGCTGCTACCACTGGTGCTACTGTCGCTACTGCTGCTTCAATGCTTCTGGTGCTGTTAATAATACTACTGATATTGGTGCAGCTGTTACAACTGCTGCTGTTGCTCTTACTGTCGCTACTAGTGCTCCTTCTGTTACACCTACTTCTGCTGCCGCTGCTGCTGTAATGTTTTGACTTCTCCGCTGCTGCTTCTTCTACTGCTATCACCACAACTACTTCTGCTACTGCCATTGCTTGTTTTGCAACTGTTGCTGCTATCTTGATACTGCTGCAGCCACCGCGCTATTACATTGCCACTCAATACTAGCTCTCAATTACTTCCGAATGCCAGTAAACAAAGAAATAAACAACTCATTCTGCGGGACTCCTGGCGCTGCAGCGACTGTGATAGATCAGAGCCAGGTGTGGTTGTGTACGGATGAGCTGGTATGAACGGCGAGAGAATAATACCACAGAAGATGAGATAGCCAACCCTCCTCCTCCTCCTCTCCCCTTCCCCTCTCCCCTCACTGTTTTTTCTTCTTCTTCTTCTTCTTTTGTGTTCAAACCTGATCTTTAATCAACTTAAAGGAGAGTTGACAAATGCGCAAAAAAAGAGAGGACAGTGCGCACAGATGTTGGCATATAACAGCACTTCTCTGAGTCACTCATATAAACTTCTCCATTCCAAAGACTCGAACAAATTTAACTAGTACACGACCGTGTTCGATAAACAATCAAAAAATAAAGTAAACCAAAAAAAAAAAAAAAATGAAACCTTAGCATTGTCTTTTCAACCCTTTGTCCCAATTTCTTCATTATATAACCTACAAAAGTATACACTTTCTTAATCACTAACCACAATATTAAATCAATGTAAAAAAGGAAGTAACAAAGCACACACACACACACACACACACACACACACACACACACACACACACACACACACACAACACACGCGCGCGCACACACACACACACACACACACACACACACACACACACACACACACACATACACACACAAACACACGCACGCACACACGCACGCACGCACGCACGCACGCACGCACGCACACATACTGAAAAGAAAAAGGGGGGAAAAGTTGAGCTGAAACCAGGAGAAATGTAGACGCCACCTTAGATTGCATAGTCTATCTGTGAAAATTTTCCAAAACACATGTGCAGTGAAAGAGCATAAACAGACATGGTGAATGTAAATATATAAATATTGATAGCATTAAGTAGTGGGCGATGCTGAAGTTTCCTTTAATCTGTAATAATAAAAGGTATATACCATTCCCAAATTTTCCCAAACCGTGTCAGGTAATTTATTTTCGCTATGTATTCATTAGTTTAAAGTTCCTTGATAGTTGTTTCCTGAATACACTGCGCATTGGAACGCATTTGTTTTGTTTACATTGAAAAATAAACAATTTCGCTGAGAGATCTATTCTTTCAAATGCTTCGTCATTTTTCATCTGTTTATCAGTACCTAAAATTACAAAGTTCTCGGTCAAATTTAACGTCATTCTGAATTTTTCATTGATTTTTTTTTATGAGTTTAGTCCAGAATGGTTTAGCAATATTACATCACCAAAATAAGTGTCTTGTGGATTCCTTTTCTATGTGGCAGAAAGTGCAAGAGTGGTCGCCAACCACACCCATTTCTTTAAATATAGTATTTGTACCAAGAATTCGATGTACGATCCTCATCTGAAACCAATTCAATTTCACTTCAGAAAGTTTGTGTATCTTTTTGAAAACGTTTTGCCAAACTATTTCGCCTTCCAATGTATTACTCCATTTTTTTCACAACAGATAGGAGGAGCTGAGCTATGGTCTATCAATATGCGATAATAAAGGTTCATGCCTTTATAAATCGACAAAATCATTTTTAGAGCACATGGAAAGTCAGACTTGCTATGATTTTCTAAAGCAATATTTTGTTTATTCATATATGTCGAATACACGATGAATAACCACCGTACGTCAAAAAGTTAATGCATATCTGGAAACGACGATTGAATTCTGCTAAAAACAAAAATCTTCCGTCTACACTTACAAAATCTGCGATGCAATGAATGCCATAATCTGTCCAGTTCGTTGATTGAACAACTCCGTGTTTCCAAGTTTAAAGCGTTCATTATACAGAAATGGTTCGGCTAGTAAATCTGCCCTTGTTTTAGGTTGTACATGTTTCCAAAACAGTTCGTATACACAGAAAACTGTTTCCAAAATAGGTTATCCGTTTTTCTTTGAGTAACACACGATGGTCTGAACATATCCCAGTTTCATTAAAACAGGATATAACTGGGTACAAATGCTTTTCCAGTTATGCTTAGAATAATACAATTTTCGTATCCGTGCAATTTTATCAGACATCAAATATAACTTCGGGAACATTTAACCACCATCTTTTACACTTTTAAACTGTTGTCTTCCTATTAATACCGTCTTGTTTTCCATTCCAAACAAAATCTAAAACACGCTTTCTGGAGATCTGCCATGAAATCATCTCCCCTCACTGTTTTCTTGATGATAGTTACCGTTTTCTTCAGTCGTCAAACTAGTAATTACAACCTTTGAAAATCGGGAAGTTTCCATACAGCAGACGTTTCTCTGTTACCTCAGTGATTGTCAGGGTCGGCTACTCCTGCGTAACCGTGCCTTTCAACCGTGTTGTCAAGTTGTCCAGTTTTGTCGAGCAAACAATGGGTCTTAAATTTGAACCTCTCAGTTACCTGCTTGAGCCCTTGTGACGACAGTTCTCCAGACTTCCTACTGATGATCACCACGGTCGCTGCCGGTTCAGCGTTAGTCTGTGTTGAACTGAAAGGTTTTAAAGAGACGAAAATACAGGGGAAAACTGGATGGATGCAAATTTGAACGACAGTTATGATAATGATACAGATGTAGATAGTGAGGATAGTAGCAGCAACAATAACAACAACACAGCTTGAACAATAAGAACAACGATGAAAAACATAACAATCATAATCGTGATCATGGTCATGACGATTAAAACGGTGTAAACTTTGTTGTGAGTTTCATCGACGTGTTTTGATCGTAAGCTTAAAGGGGGACAAAAAATCTTGTTCACGTTCCTCACAATAAAGAAGACCGAAGCTCTAAAGACACGATAATCAATCCAGGTAAATACTATTGTTGGGATTTCCTTCTCCCCGTCCCACCGCCATCTCCCGAATTTCCCCGGTGGCAACCGACTCTCTCACACAGTCTGCATTTAGGTTCATTTGATAACTGTTCCAGCACAAACGGTCCACAGCGAGAGTATTCTCAGCTCGCCATTATGCCACCCAAACGAGAAGATCCCACACTGCTCACGGTTAGTGCCCAGTGGCGTTGAGGCTGTTTGTTCCGACTGAATATACAAGGAATTCTGCCCACTGCGTTCCCTACCCAGTTCAGTTGTCGAAGCAGACCAGATGACCACCACGGTATCTCCCCAGTGATATTGTCCATGAAACTGTCAAGTCTCACCGAAGACTGAAACGAACTTGTCACAGAGACGATGGATGTAGAGGGGAAACCGAAACTGACGTCACAGAGATGTAGCTATGAAATTATTGTTAGGCAAATTTGCTTAAATATAGGCACTTCTAAAAACCCTTTTCAGCACTGCTCGGTCCCTAGCTGGAGTGTCCCCCCAAACCTTAGGCAAGCAAATCGACAGAAAGGAGTCCACATGTACTATAAGATCGATGCATTGTCAAAAACTGTTTGTGGCTGCATCCTTATTATACATATCAACACCGCATCATATCAATCACTCTCAGTTTCGTTTACGATTCTTCTTTTCTCTGAGAAGAGTAACAAGGTTGGCCAGATCTGATTCTAAGTTTTTTTGGTTTCGGCGGGCATTGACTGACACCCAATACGATCATCAAAAAAAGCAAAAAAGGAAATACAACGCAGAGAGGTGGAAAAATGACAAGGGAAGCCACTCGCTTTACACAGCCATATTTCCCCGAAACCATCGACTTTTAAACTGTCTATGTCGGTGTGTCTATATCTGTGACCTTGAACTACGCCACCTAAGGGTAAAGTCACGAACCCTAATCCAGTGAAGCTGGTTCGCGTCTTTGCTCACATTCCTAATAAACCCACATAAGATGTAACTGTTCATAACACCTTCGGCCTGAAAACTTACTGGACAGAGACTCTTTTTGGCTATTTACAAATATGTTCAGCGATTCGTCGAAGGCGGACTCGTAGCTACATCCCTGCTGTCATCATGAGCGCTGGATATAAAGGGCTGCAGAAAGAAAGAGAGATAATGCGTAGGGTCTGACTGTCATTTTTTTAAACGCTGTTTGCATTATTAGACTAAACATATATAATATTGAGAAAGGATCCGTGCTCATGTAAGCTTGTCAGCGTGGGAGTGTTTGTATTAGTAAACCGACGATCCGATTTAATGTGGGCTCATATATACACACACACACACACGCACACGCACACTCACACACACACACACACACACACACACACACACACACACGCACGCACGCACGCACGCAAACACACACGTACACACACACACACATATACATACACACACAGATACACACGCACACACACACACACACACACACACACACACACACACACACACACACACACACACACACACACACCAATCAAACATGGTGTCTCTCCTACCGTCCATGCAATCCCGATTCCCACCCCCATTCCACACTCCGCCCATCGTCTCTCTCTCTCTCTCTCTCTCTCTCTCTCTCTCTCTCTCTCTCTCTCTCTCTCTCTCTCTCTCTCTCTCTCTCTCTCTCTCTCTCCTCTCTCTCTCTCTCTCTCTCTCTCTCTCTCTCTCCCACCTTCCCATCCTCTCCGACCTTTCAAGAGACCAGAAACATATGGGTAGGTATCTCAACGCGGTGTGTCTTTGCCCTCACTCCGAACAATCGAGAAAGAGAGCCAGGCTAAACAAACGTAGGTTGTGTAGTCGTTGCTGTTGCTGCCGTTGTTGTCGCAAAGTAAGCAATCACAGCACAGAGAATGAACAGGCTTTCCGGTTTCTGTTCTGTCTTTCTGTTCTTGCACAACCGTGCACGAGACCCCCCTCCTCCCTCCCCCCCCCCCCCTCACCCTTTTCTTTCCAACAGAAATCGGTCACTACGTGTTAATCCTGATCCAGTAATCGTAAACAAGGCGAACGGCTCGTTAACAAAGGCGTGTAGTATCTGTTGTGGAGCAGTGCAGATGTTACTGGCTTCCAAGAGCCTTCTCGGTCAGGGTCAGACCACAGACCTGCACCAACTCTTTATACGTAAAGTCGATGGGCCAGACTCATTGCTGATATCCACAGGACGAAGTCAACCAGTCCACCCAAGAACATACTGGCTGCACTCTGCTCCTCTATTTTCTTTCTCCCTTCCCCACCCCACCCGCAACCCATCCCCATCCCCGCCTCCTCCCTTCATCCCCTTTACGTAGCATTTCCATACTCGGCCTCACACCTCTGCTGTCGAGTTTTATGGTCCCTGTGGGTCAGTGGACCGCCGCCTGGGAAAAAAAACAAACAACGGGGGAGTTGGTACATTGATAGTTCAACTCCGACTGCAACTGCCTGCTCTGTTAATCCCTCCGCACAGCTTCCTAGTCGTGGAGTGATGCTGTCACTGTCCGGAAAATGAGCGAGGAATGGAAAGGGAAAGATCGGATGGAGGGGACGAGTATGGAAACTCACGAACTTCAAAATGTCAGAATCATTGTTTTTTAAATTTTGAACGCGGTGGTCATTATCAATTGAACTGTGATTTATCGTAGAAAGAAACACATTGACTTTCATAATTTCATTTGAAAACAGTTATTTTTCTGGGGGATCTGTTCAGACATTAGAAGTTCAGTCAGAAAAAAAAAATATTCCTAGGATCCCAGAAAGTGGTTAGGACAGAAATCAGTGTATGACAGGTATTTTCCCGCTTTCGGTGTTTTGCACCTTTTGGAAGCGATCTTTTACCTATAGTCCTTTATGCATGTACAAGAGTGATAAGTTACCTGGGCATGAGTCGTAATTCTCTTTTTGTGAGTTTTTGTTGTGAATACTTTTGGGCCGCCACATCATGCCGAAAAGCAAGAAAACGAGTAATTATGAAGGCAACTTCAGTTGTAATTACAGTTTTTGTTTTTCGATTTTCTGTTTTTCTTCATTTGCTACGAAAAGCGTTATTTTGGGATTTTTTGAATTCAGCAAGATCCCATAGAGAATGATTGATAATGACAGTTCGCGGCAGCCTAATAGTCCGGGTCAGTGCCAGACCTGAAGCCTTTGTGCTGATGAGAAGCCGAGCGGAGGGCTTTCACGCTTCAGCGGCAGGGGAAACCATGGCGCGCCTCAGCGGCAGGCCAGGCGGGGCGACGCGCTTTGTGCGGAGTTGTGTTGTTGTGCCAGACAAACGCTTTGTGGCGGGGAGTGAGTGAGGTCCGTGCGGGCAGGGTCTCTGACTGTCTGTCCGTCTGTCTGCTCGCCCCTCGTCGCACTCTCCGCACCTACCTGTTGATGCCGCGTCCGTGCTGCGCTGTCACCTAGCCGATCTCTGTGTCTGTCTGCCGTTCTGTTGGTGACGACTACTGACTGGTGTCAGTCTGCTGTGGTCGGTGGACGCCTTCACCGTGGGACTCTGTTTTCAGTCCATTTCGCTGACGTGTAGGCCGTTTCATTGGAGAAAGCGTGCAGTACTGATTTGATACAGCTTTGCTGCGGAATTGATTTTGTCCGAATTATAAATTGGTTAATTTACCCCCCACCCATTCCCCCCCACTCTCAAATAGGCCGGCTTAACCACACAATACTTTGGGAGGGATTTCTTTCTCTCTTTTGGTTTTTTGTTTTGTTTTCTTTCTCAGCAAGTTCTGCACGTTTGTGGTAAACCCTTAAATGTTGCGTGCTTCATTGGTCCTAAACCCGGAACTGCTGAACGTGGGTAATATTCCACTACCTGTTGACATTACAACACAGAACTATCGATCAGAGACCGTCATTCACTTCATAATGGGATCTGCAGGTATGGAGACCTGAAGGTGGGACTACTTACACCGACACTTACGCAGTCTCCGGAAGCCACTCCAAACCCGGAGCCTCGGGCCACAGTTGAGAAGTGACAGTAGTTCTGCAGCAGAATTGAAATTTCTTTTTCTCCGACATGTAGTGGAGGTCGTCACCTAACTGATCCAAATGCCAGCTGACATGAGAAACGAGGCCCATGTACTTGGTTGGACTCTGCTTGAGGGTAAGGAATGGTTTTGTGGTTGTCGTCGTCGTATTGATGGTGGTGATGGCGTTCGTTTGTTGTTTGTTGCTGCTGCTGCTGTTTTTTGCTACTTTTCTTTTGAAACTTTTGGTGTTGTTGTTGTTGTGTTGTTGTTGTTGGTAATGTCGTTGTTGCTATTGGTGATGTTTTTATACACCTTTATTGAGTTTATATCTTTATCATTCTAACATGCCAATGTTGTTCCTTTGAAAATATCTTATGGTCACCCTGTGTAATGGAAATTGGACTTTTACATGCACACATTTTTTTTTTTTTTCCTTTCCCAGCTTTAGACAACACTATTTTAGAGTTTTCGATCTGATCTATTACAAAAAATGTATCACTCGTTGCATCGAATTTTATTAACACTTTGATGTATTGTTCCGGATTTCATTCCAGCTCAGCAGTCTGAATGTTTTGGGGGCAACATATGTTGTCAACGAAATGGAATGAAATCATAAGGAAAAGTTAAATGTCTTTATCAAATTGATCGTAGAGAGTGATCAGAATTGTGTATCTCCTTCCGTCCTCAGTGTACCCATCCCTGCATCCCCCTACTTCATGTATTTTCCGTCCCTCTGTCTATCCACCAACCAAGCTCCGCATACGCACGTGCAAAGACTAGACATACTGATCTCTAAATCCTCAGTCAGTGACTATGATGTTACGTTTGGATAAGTGAGTAAATAAGTAAAACATATTTCTGTCTGCTGAACAGTGCTGAATTGCCCACATACAACGCGTTTCGACCTTTTGATGATTTACCCAGACAACAAACACACGTACAGTGCGAATGCATTATTAGTCGCATTAGGTTTGAAGTTCCGTTCACATCAGACGGGGATCACAATTCGAGGAGATTGGAGGTAATAGACCAATCGTGCATTACACTGATACACCAAAACGACACGATAAGATGGATAGTGAAAATCTCTCTCTCTCTCTCTCTCTCTCTCTCTCTCTCTCTCTCTCTCTCTCTCTCTCTCTCAACCTGGATACCAGCGAGATTTGAACTCATAACGTCTGACTGTCTAGAATTCAGCCAAGTAGGCCATCACCATCACCACCTCTCCTCACACATATACTACGCGCGCACTCACACACACACAACACACACACACACACACACACACACACACACACACACACACACACACACAGAGTTGACTCTTTGTTTGTATAATTAAGTTTTGTTTCATCAAGAAAATGCGACTGCTCTTAACCTCCTACTGTCACGTTCTGAGTTTATTATTGGATCGAAAATTGCAGCATTTAGCCAGCGTTGATCTTGAAGAGGTAACGCGTTTGTCATGTATTTTGGTATTTATTTCTTCGCCGAATCTCTCTCTCTCTCTCTCCTCTCTCTCTCTCTCTCTCTCTCTCTCTCTGTGTGTGTGTGTGTGTGTGTGTGTGTGTGTGTGTGTGTGTGTGTGTGTGTGTGTGTGATGTTTGTCTAAGTCTGAAAACTGTAAGAGTTTCAAGAAGAAATGTTTACCTTAAACACAAAATACAATAACTGTACACAAAGTACCGAGTCATATAAAGAGATCTCCGTATTCAGACAGTTTTGAATAAATTCATTTTTAATACATGTTTTGGACAACTGAAAAGTAATATCGATCTTCGCAAAATAGTTTGAACATTCCATGCATAAATCATTCCATGCATCTTTCTGAATGTGCTTTATTATAAAATGTTTGCTGGGATATTTGTTCATCCATTGTAGTTAGATTAAATTTTCAGTTGTAGTTAGATGAAATTTTGAAAGTTTATTTTGACCATAGATAACCTTATATAAAATCTAAAACCTGATTGATATATGAATAAATTATATGAATTTAAACTTGATATTTTGAAAACAAACTTTGACCGCATTTTTGAGAAAAAAAATATCCAGAGTTATACGTTTTCCACGTGATTGCAAACACCAGAAAAACGTTTCACCTGCTTTTACTGTCTTTCTCAGATCATGTTTTACACGAGCAATTCCTCAGTATGTGAACTGATTTATCGTTAACCCGAAGTCACATTTCTTGTTAACTATACTGCGGTACCTTTTTAGTCGAATATTAGTGTAACAAGAATTTTGTTTAGAAAAAAGAAATTGTCAAAGCAATGTTAAATCTTAATTTTATCTTTCTTTGTCTAACTTCACACCATGTCAAGAGACTGTAAACCTAGGGACGCTTAAAATAAAGCACAGAGAATGCAGGATCAGCTGTACCACTCTTTAGGGAGGAAGACGAAACAACAAGAAGAAGAGGAACGCGATACAACAACAGCACAGGAATAGCGGTAATGGAGATGAGGTGATGACATTTTTATTACACGACAGTTTGTTGTAAATTATCAAGCCTACAACTTTGTATGTGTCCTCCTGTTTAACCGTTTCACCTTTTATTACAGTGTTCCTGAAACACGGTGTCTTGTTCCTACTGTGAGCTCTTTTGTCTCATCAACATGAAGTTCAAGATAACGTTCATTACAATAGTTCACAAACCTGTCTGTATCTTGTCTGTACTCGGTATGGTCGCCATCAGAAATTAGTCATGTCAGTCAAGAATCATCTGCAAACTTAACAAGTGGGTATGAGTCTGTCAAACTTCTACTTTCAGCAGCCGTGTTTAGAGTAAACAGAAATGATGACAGCACCGTACCTTGTAGTGCACCAGTGTTTGTATTTAAAAAAAAAAAGCGGGAAAAAATATTGCTTTCTCGAACTGAGGAGGCCTTTTACTAAGATATCATGAACCCATAAATCAGAAGAATAATCGAGTCCCATATGCAAGACCTTTGCTGAAAGGTGAGGCTGAATAGCATTAAATGCGTTTAAAATGTCAAAGAACATTAAGCGAACACAGATTCTCGGTTTGCCAAGATATTCATGAAGTTTGTTCAGGACTAAAAGTACAGTAGCCTCCACACATCTGTTACTCCTGCATACA